>OVBA01009616.1:0-10268 GCA_900406435.1 Lepidium aucheri | reverse complement strand
AAAGTCTTCAAAAGCACAACTTTGTGATTGAACTTCACATACTTCGTTCGGGAATGCACTGTCAGTATCATCTTCATAACTTTCATCAAGTGTACCGNACTTCACATACTTCGTTCGGAAATGCACTGTCAGCATCATCTTCATAACTTTCATCAAGTGTACCGCTTTTTTCATCGAATTCATTACAATTAACGTTCCCCCCATCGATAGTGCCACTTTTATCGTCATATTCATTACACTCTTCAATCTCCCTATCAATAGTACCACTAGTTTCATCAGCTTCCTCGCCATCTCTATTAATCTGCACACATATAAAACAGTAAATATTTTGAGTTAGTAATTTTTAATCAGAAAGACAACTTATCAAAAAAATATTTAAAAAAATAGGTTCCATTGTTTGGATGCATTGACCGATCTAAAGATGTATAAACCGATTGATTAGAGTTATCCCGTCAAAAAAATTCGGTCTGCAAAGTGCAGACCGATCGGTCTGAATCAAGATCGATCGGTCAAAACTCTTTGAACCAAAAAATTTTGACAGACAACTTGAGACCGATCGGTCTAGTTAAGGATCGATCGGTCTGCACTCGCAGACCAGATAGTTTTTCACAGACATACACACACTGATCGATCTTATATTAGACCGATCGGTCTACCGTTCGAAAAAAAAGTCTGCCAGAATTTTGGCAGACTTGCGGGAAGTCTGCCACAATTTGGCAGACTTGCCGGAAGTCTGCCAGAATTTTGGCAGACTTGCGGGAAGTCTGCCACAATTTGGCAGACTTGCCGGAAGTCTGCCAGAATTTTGGCAGACTTGCGGGAAGTCTGCCACAATTTGGCAGACTTGCCGGAAGTCTGCCAGAATTTTGGCAGACTTGCGGGAAGTCTGCCACAATTTGGCAGACTTGCCGGAAGTCTGCCAGAATTTTGGCAGACTTGCGGGAAGTCTGCCACAATTTGGCAGACTTGCCGGAAGTCTGCCAGAATTTTGGCAGACTTGCGGGAAGTCTGCCACAATTTGGCAGACTTGCCGGAAGTCTGCCAGAATTTTGGCAGACTTGCAGGAAGTCTGCCAAAATTCTGGCAGACTTTTTTTTTCGAATAATCTTATTAAAATCATTCTGAATTATCTATTCTTAATAGGAAAAGGAAAATTACAAATCATTCTTTTTTGGTAAAAGGGTATAATGATAATTAATAATAATAGAGAAAAAAAAAGTGGGTTATATAAGTAATTTTTAAAAAAATAGGTTATCTAAATAATTTATAAATTAAAGTAAGTTATCATAGTAATTTTCCCTTTTATTAAACCAGGTTGCACAAATTTAAAGACTCGAACTCTAATTATTATCTTATATATCCTGCAAAGTTTTTTTTCTTTATAAAATGATAAATTTGACTTAAAGATGAAGAAAAAAAAACTTTGTGTGTGACTAGAAGTTTACTTCTGCTTAGTCTGACTATTTCTTTGGGTCAAGTCAACGATGGTATTGAGAGGCAGAGCCATTTACAAGCTTCGACGCAGAAACCCACTTTGAATAATGATATCTTTTGCTTTTTTTTTTCTCTTCTCCTTTTTCGTCTTCAAACTTTTTAGTTTCTTGGGTCTTCTTCATTTGTTCTCACCATGATTGACAAGAAAATGAGATCTAAATCCATTGGTCTCTGTCCTCACATGATTCACTTCATCCTTGTCTATGTTCTTACCCTCTCTGTCTTCTTTCTTAGAGTTTCAGAAGCTGTCTGTAATCTTCAGGATCGAGATTCTCTTCTTTGGTTTTCTGGTAACGTATCATCTTCAGTCTCTCCTTTGCATTGGAATTCGTCTATTGATTGTTGCTCCTGGGAAGGAATCTCCTGTGATGATTCTCCTGAAACCCGTGTCACTTCCATTCTTTTGCCCTATAAAGGACTTTCAGGCAATGTTTCGTCTTCCTTGTTAAATCTCCACCGTCTTTCTCATCTCGACCTTTCTCATAACCGCTTCTCTGGTCCTCTCCCACAAGGTTTCTTCTCTGCACTTGATCAACTCTTGGTTCTTGATCTTAGTTACAACAGTTTCAATGGTGAATTGCCACTTGAACAATCACTTGCCAATGGAAGCAACATAATCTTCCCAATTCAGACCGTTGATCTCTCCAGCAATCTTCTTCACGGCGAAATCTTCAGCGATTCTGTTTTTATCCATGGTGCTTTCAATTTAACCAGTTTCAATGTCAGTAACAATAGCTTCACAGGTCTTATCCCTACCTTCATGTGCACAACTTCGCCACAGCTCACCAAACTGGATTTCTCCTACAATGATTTCAATGGTGATATCTCTCAAGGATTAGGAAAATGCTCAAGGCTAAGTGCTCTTCGAGCTGGCTTCAACAATCTCTCAGGTGAAATCCCAAAAGATATCTACATTCTTCCTGAGCTTGAACAACTTTTTTTACCAGCCAACCATCTTTCCGGGAAGATTGATGATGGAATTACCCGTCTCAACAAACTGACATTACTTGAGCTTTACTTCAATCACCTTGAAGGAGAAATACCAAAGGAAATAGGTAAGCTTTTCAACCTGCAGAGCCTCCAGCTCCATATCAATAACCTCACCGGTTCTATTCCGGTTTCTCTGGCCAATTGTACAAAACTCGTGAGGTTGAATCTAAGGGTTAATAGGCTAGGAGGAACCTTATCAAGCCTAGATTTTTCCCGGTATCAGAGCCTCAGCATTTTGGATCTTGGAAACAATAGCTTCACCGGCGATATTCCCGCCAGTTTATACTCTTGCAAAAAGCTGACAGCAATGAGGTTTGCGGGCAATAAATTAACAGGACAGATATCCCCTGAAATACTGAAACTGCAATCTCTGTCGTTCTTTACTTATTCAGACAATAAACTGACAAACATTACAGGTGCTCTCACTATTCTCCAAGGCTGTAAGAAATTGTCGACTCTCATCATGGCAAAGAATTATTACGATGAAACAATTCCAAGCAATGCAGGTTTTCTTGTGTCAAATGGATTTCGAAGCCTCCAAATCTTTGGTATCGGTGGATGCAGATTGAGGGGTGAGATACCTGCTTGGCTGATCAATCTCAAGAATGTAGAAGTATTGGACCTGTCACTGAACAACCTTGAGGGGTCAATTCCTGGTTGGCTAGGAACTCTTCCAAACCTTTTCTTATTGGATCTTTCTGACAATATTCTTACAGGAGAGCTTCCAACTGAACTATTTCAGCTGACAGCTCTGATGTCCCAAAAGGCATACGATGCAACAGAGCGAAACTACCTAGAGCTGCCAGTTTTTGTTAGTCCCAATAATGTCACCACCAATCAGCAATACAATCAGCTTTATAGCCTTCCACCTGCAATATACATTACGAGGAATAACTTGACCGGTACTATACCAGTTGAGGTTGGAAAGCTGAAGGTTCTCCATATCTTGGAACTTCATAGTAATAATTTTTCTGGCAGCATCCCAGATGAATTGTCAAACCTCACAAACTTGGAGAGGCTAGACCTGTCCTTCAACAATCTATCCGGTAGAATTCCTTGGTCGCTCACAGGACTCCATTTCATGTCTTATTTCAATGTTGCAAACAACAGTCTCAGTGGGCCGATACCCACAGGGGGTCAGTTTCATACCTTCCCAACAGCATATTTTGAAGGAAACCCATTTTTGTGTGGTGGTTTACTGCTAACCTCCTGCAATCCAAATCAGTCTTCTACTACTAAAAAAATAGAGGCAGAAACGGTCAGCAGAACGCTTCTTTTGGGGCTTTTAGTTGGGTTTTGGTTTGGCCTCAGTATGTCTGTGTTTTATCAATTAGCGTCGGCTATGAAAGAAGGAAGAATGAAGAAGGAAAAAAACAGAGTGATAAGAAAAGAAACAAATATGGGAAGATAAGTGGAGCCTAATGTACTGGATTTGGGGTTGGAGAATGATAAGCTCGTCGGAGCTATGACCTTCATTCATAAGACGTGGGATTAGAGAGACGTTGCAGAAGGAAGAAAGGAATGCTCGTGGCTAAGAGAATGGTAGGAGTGTCTCACTTATGTTTTACGTTGTCTTTTACTATTATTCTTACAATGAGTTGTTTTTGGTTAGTTGTGACTTGTGAGACAAACCCTTGTAATTACAGAACCTCAAACCTGTTGGACTAAAACTGCAACCTGCACAGTAATGGGGTTGGAAAAGATCTCAAGAATTCAAACTGTATCCTCACAGTAATATAATTTTTTGATCGGAGGATCATATGTGATTTTAAAAGTAGTCGTACGAGGTTGATTATTAATCACTTAATAAATGATTTATATCGTGTTTTAACGTAACGTATCGTTTCCAAAATTTGAAATGATAATTGCTCTAATGTGGTTATTGTAAACCGGTTTCTGGTTTAATCATACCGGGATATTCGGGAACCGTGCATATATGGAAACAGAAAGAAGAAAGAAGAGAACAAAAGAACAGAAAAAGACCCAAACTTTGAGAATCACATTCATTCTCTTCCTATCAAAGCTTTCGTTTTATTCTCGTTTTTCCATTTCGCATTAAGAGATTGAGAGAAAGAGGCAGAGAGGTAAAGCAAAAAGAAGATAATTGGCATTCCATTACGAACCTTTGTTCCAGATTGTGAGGAAAATTTGGGAAGAATGAAGATAACTATTGGGCTTTTCTGGTTTTCTCGGTTGTAGCCCTAATTTCGGAGAATTGGATCTTTCCTGGAGATTTTTTTTCTGAATTTGCATTGCTGATTACGCTAGATTAAAGGGTTCTGTTTGGAGGGCACGAATTTGTTACTGTTTTGGAAAGAGAATAGAAAATTTCCCCTTTTGAGCCGGCCTTGGGTTTGAATGATTGTTGGAGTTAGGGTTTTGGCATCTGAATAGCGTTATTAATGGAACAACGTGTGGGAAACAAGTTTCGGCTTGGCCGGAAGATTGGGAGTGGTTCATTTGGGGAGATCTATCTTGGTTGGTATTTTGGCAATTGATTCGTTTGTTCTTGAGATTTTCTGGGTATGAAATTATGTATTAGAGTATTTCAAATCCCTAATAATTGTTGTTGAAATGTGGTTTCTTTAGGTACTCATATTCATACGAATGAGGAAGTCGCAATCAAGCTTGTGAGTTCTTGCTGCAAACTTTGTTTTTGTTTATTGGTTGTTTGTGTGACAATGTAGTATGTTTACTATAGAAACGAATGATTGATTAACTTCTGAATTTAGCTTTAGACTTGAGTAAGAGCTTGAGAACAATGACTGAGTTACTTGAATTAGATCAACATTGATGATGGTTCAAAAGCCCCACTCTTCACATATCCCTCAGAGCTTTTGTCATATTTAAAGATAGGGTTTATCGATCTCGTATGATTTATGTTGTTTTCCTTGACGATTTATTATTGCTACAAGCTTTTTGATGAAATACTGAGAGTTACCTTTACTTTTTCTCTCAAGGAAAATGTGAAGACGAAACATCCACAGTTACTCTATGAATCGAAGTTATACAGAGTTCTACAAGGAGGAAGTAAAAATTCATTTCTGATAACGATCATCATTGGTTCTTTAGTATTTTTGCTTTCTATTTACTCTAAGTTCATAATATCTTCTGAACCTTTAATTATGCAGCTGGTGTTCCCAATGTCAAGTGGTTTGGTGTTGACGGTGAATACAATGTTCTGGTGATGGATTTACTTGGGCCTAGTCTTGAAGACTTGTTCAATTTTTGTAGCAGGAAACTTTCCTTAAAGTCGGTCCTTATGCTCGCAGATCAAATGGTAGATCTCCCTTGTGTCCTTAATCGACTCTTTTTTCCTTAGATTAGTTTTAGTGATTGACTCTTCTTAATTATTTATGTTCAGATCAACCGTGTTGAGTATTTCCATTCAAAATCTTTCCTTCACCGAGATCTTAAGCCAGACAATTTTCTCATGGGTTTAGGAAGGCGTGCAAACCTGGTTTGCTTCACCTATGTCTTTGATTTTGTTCTCATTTCACTTTTGAAGTTATTATCTCGGAAATGACTTCTTTTTCTCTGTTTCTAAAGGTATACATTATCGACTTTGGTCTTGCTAAGAAATACCGGGATACTACTACCCATCAGCACATTCCCTACAGGTAAGATGGTCGAATTATAATCATTCTGCGCTTTGTCTTCGTACGTACAATCCTGAAATTTCCCATAATTACTTTTTCTGTAGAGAAAACAAGAATCTGACTGGAACTGCAAGATATGCTAGTATGAACACTCACCTGGGAATTGGTAAGCTTGACATAAAATTTCCGGGTTTTAAGGCTCCAAACACTTAAAATTTTCGGGTTTTAAGTCCTTATGATTTTTTCTCTGTTGTGATTGTGAGCATCTAGAGCAAAGCCGAAGGGATGATCTAGAATCTCTTGGTTACATTTTCATGTATTTCCTTAAAGGAAGGTAAGTTTTATAACCGACATGCTTCATCTTTTCTTTTTGTTCTTCTCATACCTTATTCGAAAGATTCCCGTGGTTCTTTTTCAGTCTTCCGTGGCAAGGACTTAAAGCTGGTACCAAGAAACAAAAGTATGAGAGAATCAGCGAAAAGAAAGTCTCTACATCAATTGAGGTAATAGTCTCAAGTACAGAGTTTGATCCTTTCCAAACTTCCTACTTTTGTTTTTTAATGATATGCTCTTCTTCATCCAGACTTTATGCCGTGGATACCCATCCGAATTTGCATCTTACTTTCACTACTGCCGTTCGCTTCGATTTGATGATAAACCAGATTATGGTTATCTCAAAAGAATATTCCGGGATCTCTTTATTCGTGAAGGTTTTCAATCTTTTCTTCATTCCCTCAAACCTGCATGTTTTCCCAAAATCTGTGCTTTATAACAACATTGTCTCTTCCGCAGGGTTTCAATTCGATTATGTCTTCGACTGGACCATATTGAAATATCAACAGTCACAGCTAACAGCTCCTCCATCCCGCGGCCAAGTAAATCCTGCAGCTGGAACCAGCGCGGGTTTGCCCCCGGGATTGAGCAGCGGCGATAGATACACTGGTGAAATGAGCTCTTGAATCAAATCTAAAATGTTTCTAACATATCAGAAAACTTAGAAAGATTAAAGCTCTGTTTGTTTGCTTGCTTCTTGAAGGTGAGGAAGGAGGGAGACCACCAATGGATTCATCACGAAGGAAAATGTCAGGAACTTTTGAAAACTCTGGCAATTTGTCATCAAGAGGCCCAATGGTATGAAATCTACTCTGTTATCTCCCATAAGACAACGATTCTTTAAGCACTTCTAAAGTGTAAGCTACTTTTTTGAGTTTTCTGCAAAAAAACCACTTAAGTGGTCTCAGATTGCAACAAATTCCATCCAACTGTTCCTTTTTTTTTTTACTAAGAAATTTTCATTAGCTTTGGTAACAATCATGTTTTTGAAACGACTTGGAATTTGAAGTCTTTTATTATCAGAAAAAGTGGCTTTTCTTTTGTCAAACATATATTTTTTTCTTTTAACATAAAATAAATTATTTTTCGAGGCAATAAAGTGACGATTTGGATCTGGAAATGGAGACTTTGATTTAACAAAAATGCTTATAATTTAGTTTGTTAAAAAATGTTTATAAGGTAGTGTATAATTCACATGGTTTAAAATTTAATTTAAGGGATTTTTTTGTATTGAATTTAATTTAGCAAAAAGGGTTTTTTGTTATAAAAAAAAGGTATAGTTTATTATTCACTTGGTTTAAAATTAGAATTTTAAACTTTTTACAACTTTTGACAAGAGTATGTCTCAACATTTAAATGGGAAAATAATATTTTCTTAAATAAAGATGAATATATTAATAAAATTTCAGACTAGTAAAAATGTCTAATTTTCTTGGGGAAAAGTAACTTTGTTATGACAGGACTGTATATTCCGTTATACTTTGTTGTTTAACAATGTGATAATATTCTACATTTTAAAAGAATTGTGGAGAAATTGTTCTTTTAAAAAAAAATTGACATGATGGATTCTAAATAATGAAAGTACATCTGAATATCTGAGTTTTGGTATAGAAAAGTAATTTATTTTTGATAAACAATTTATTGGATAATTTTGAGTATAACAGATGGCAAGCTCGTCGGTGTTTGCACAATCAGCAGGATCGTCGAGAAGAGTAACGTCGGAGGAGTTGCAGAGAAGTCATACTCGCGGCGGATCTAGAAACTCTCCGGTGGTTTCAACCACACTCGGTGCTGCCATGAAAAATAATCCTAAATGACCTTTTTAAAAAAAATACAATATCTCTTCAATTTGATACATTAATCATTTTTTCACAGCCGGTTTATAAAAATTATTAAATCTTCCGAAAAAAAAAAAATTACCATGCTTTGAAGCAAATCCCCTATCAAAATTTTTGTGAATTTTTTTTTTTGGATAAATTCTGATTCATATCAGGTTCAATAGTTTTTTTCATTAGCATCACCGTATCTAATTTCTCTATATTTCTCTATAAAAAATAGTCGCTGAAGAGATGCTGGCATGGAAACGAAGCCTAGGGTTTTTGTTTTTTACGTTTTACGTCTCAAAAATTATCTCTACTTTTTAATTTTTCAAACTTACATGTGATATCAATTAGTCTACTATTCTGTATTTTTGTAATTACTAAAATTTTAGATATTAATCAAAACTTTATAATATTATATTTTTTAAAGAACCTGAAATGCAGTAAATGTTAATTAAAATTAGCAAAACCATTACAGCCCATAAAATTTTGACTCCCTATTTTTTAGTGAAAAACTCAAACAGTTAATGGCTTTGTTTTGTGTGGTACGTTTGTTATCTTTATTTAGAAAAAAATGAGTTAAATACACACTAATGTTGTCCATTTAAAACATATATGTGATGAACAGAAAAAATGAAAATGAAAATAAAATGGTTATTGCAAATATCAATCATCATTAATACTCCTTCTGTTTTTTTTATAGTTGATGTTTTAGACATTTGACACATATTAAGAAATCATTAACTTTTTTAGTTTTTCTAAACAAAATATAGTTTATCACAAATTCCAAAATAATTTAACCAATCACAAATCAATCTGCAAAATTTAAAGAATCAATAATATCAAAAATACCATAAATTTTACATAGAAATCTTAAAACATCAACTAAAAAAAATAAATTTCTTTCTAAAACATCAACTAATAAAGGACGGAAAGAGTATCAATCATTTGTTACGTACGGGGGGACGATTTTTTTTTCTTTATTTCTTTTATTTTTGTACCCAGATCCTCAAACCTCGAGGCTGTTGTATTAGCGAAATCATATCTTTCTTGTATCGTTTAAACTCTATTGTTTTGTAGTACGGGAACGATTTTGTATAAAAATGTAGCGGTAAATAATACCTAGATAATCCTTAATCACCAAAGTATAAACTAATTTTAAGTAAAATGTTTATTGCAAATAACTATTTTAAACTAATGTGCGGCACATTTGAGAGACAATTGTAACTATATCTCTTTCTGTTTATGCATTATCGGATTCGGTGATGTTAGTCGGGTTGAGCAATGATGGCGAAGACGATGAGAATCCATAGCCACGACGATTGGAGTCAAACGACAATGATGACAATTAGGCTTGAGTTCAATGTGGCACCTGTTGTCCAACCATGCGGCATATGAATCAGACAGATAAGAGACTAGAAGATCAATAATAAGTCCTAAGTGGCTTCTATATAAACATATTCAACAATTTGAATACAAGATCTAGTCCATAATCTAACTTTAAATTTTTAATAATATCACGTGGAAATACGACTCTTTATAATCAAAATTCGGTGAATAAAACAATATAACGTATATATCCTTAATAATATAATACACAAGTCAATTTCGGGTAACTACCACTCTATCTGATTGACACGTGGCATTGGGCCAAAAAAATGGCATTCCGAAAATTTAGGTCAACCTTTCTGCAGACAATTTTTTTTTTTCAATTCAGTAAACGGGTTAACAAAACCAAAATTGTTTATTCTAAAAGTTCTTCCACTACTCCCACATTTTAGGTAACCCATGTTTCCATTATTCTTTAAGCATCTTCTTCAACCATAACTATGTCGGAGTTTACACTGAAATCGGTGAAAATCATGTTCTTCTTTTCTACGTTTACATATCACTCTTTCATCATGCCTCTTCCTTTCATCCCAGTTTCGAAAATATGTCCAACTATAGATCCATGTAAAATCAAAGTTCGGATAGTTCGTTATTGGGGTTTTCCAAGAAAAGAAAAACCTGATGAATTTTCAGCGATGGATCT
>OVBA01009614.1:0-10272 GCA_900406435.1 Lepidium aucheri | reverse complement strand
CATTCCCATCCCTTCTCCGACCTTGAGTTTGATGCTCCTATTCCTTACATCAATCAGAGCTCCTACTGACGTCAAGAATGGTCGTCCCAACAGTAGTGGATCAGAGGGCTCCTCATCCATTTCTAGTACCACAAAGTCCGTAGGAACCAACACACTGTCCACACTTATCGGAACGTCCTCGAGCAGTCCCCTTGGCTTCCTTGTCGTTCTATCGGCGAGGACCAGGGAGATTTTGCAATCTTTGATATTTGAATAATCCAGCTTTTGTGCAGTTTTCAGTGGAATTAGGTTGATGGATGCTCCAAGGTCACATAGGCAATTAACGAATGTGAGGTACCCTATTGCACAAGGAACTGTGAAGCTTCCCGGATCACCCAATTTTTCCACTATAAACCTCTTCCTTTGGTGTGGAAGAATTGGTATAATGAGTGATCCGGATGACCTAGTCCCAATGGAAATGCACTCTTCTTCTCTTTCCTTTAGAGTGTCTTTCAGGAACTTCTTGTATTGTGGAATCAAAGCAAAAGTATCCAAGATAGGAATTTTTATTTCGATGCCACTCATTTGCTTTTCAAAGAGAACCTTCTATTTTCCGCTTGATTGTTCTTTAGACGTGAGAGGAATGGTGCTTTGGCTTTTGTTGCAACTACTGGTGCAGCTCCTTCCTTCTCTTTCAGGTTGGGAATATCTGGTGCTTCTCCTCGCTGCACAGGCAGGCGAGGGCTCTCTCTGAGTTGTATAGTATTTTCCTTAAACAGATCATCATCTATCCCTCCTCGCGGCTCAGGCCTGCGAGGTGCATCTCCGAGTTATCGCCGATCCGACCTCGCTAAGCTATATAAGGCGATCCCTAGACCGGGATATGCTAGATCAACTCATTCTCGTAGTGAAGACCCCTTTCCAAATCCAGCTAATCCATTACGGTGCTAGCCACGATCATGCCAAATCAGAAGCTTAAAGTTCAACCCAAAACATCTAATAGCCGATCCACAATACTAGATCTCTCCTCGGTGGATAAAACCATCACCCACATGTCACTTGGTCTCCGATTCCCTTAGCGCTATCTTTAGGTTTTGGCCCAAATCAGATCTCTCTTGATCAGGGAGAGATCAGCCTTAAGCTCGGCCATGTGAGAAGAGATCGGATCAGATCATTGTTCGCAAGGCGAGTGGATCGGTGATTTCACCTCCGATCTCCTTATCCTCGAGATCCAGAAGGATCTACTCATTTCTCAAGGCTTCAGAGTGGAAGATCAAAGGAGATCTCATCAGCATAAACATAAACAACAATAAAATAAAGAACAGAAAGTAAAAGATGAAGATCAAATCAAACATAATTCATTAAAGCAACAACGAAAATATAGAGAGAGTTTTTCAGCTAAAACATTAGATAATATGCTAAGATTGAGATTAAGGGGTATTTATAGGGTCATTTTCATAACCCTAATGGTCAAACCGACCTAAGTCGGTCAACCAGAAATCTTGTCCTCGGAGTCCTTTGCGAGCTTGACACCGAGGAGTGGTTCTGAGCTTCGCCCTCAGGAGTTGAGACCGAGTGAATGGTCCGAGTGTAATGGGTTTGTTTCTCCTCGCAACAGATAGGTTGAGACTGGTGACTGAGGCATCTTTTCCTGAGCGTTCTCAGCAGTCCTTGCCTGCAATCCGCAAGGCAACAATCCGAGTTTGCATGACTTCTTTTTCCTAGCAGCTGATCCAATCCTCCTTAGCTCCATTTTTAGCTCATTTTCTGCTCCTTTTGCTTCTTTTCCTAGATAAATTCCAAAACTCCAAATGCAAATTCAAAAAGTGCAAAACTAACTTAAACAGACCTACGTGCACGGAAAATCTAGCTAAACGGATGCAAAACAACCTAAAATAAGACTCTAAAACCATCAAAAATTACACACATATCAGTGGTCAATATAGAATGACAAAAGACCATTCTAGTAATTCACCCTTTTTTTAATGGTTCGAAAAGCGAAGGAATTAGGTAATGCCATTCAGTTTTATTACCCCGAAATCACCCCTCTAATTCTCAAAATCAGCCATTTTTAACACGCTACACAGTAATCAGTTTAAGAGAGTACAAGAGTGTAAATGTGCTAAAGAAGCATGGAACATTCTTGAAGTTGGCTTTGAGGGAACTAGCAGTGTGAAGCGAACTCGTATTGATATCTTGGCATCTTGGTTTGAGAATCTAACAACGGAAGAGGGTGAAACGATTGCCGATTTCTAGCAGTAAACTATTAGCTCTTGTACATAAAGCTTTGATTTTAGAAAAAACCTATAAGGATAAGAAGCTCGTCAAGAAATTTTGAGATGTCTTCCTAATAAGTTTCATTATCATAGATTAGCATTTGAAGTATCTCAAAATTCTGATACCCTGATATTTGGTCAAGTTGTTAGAATGATGCAAAGTTATGAGCAGCTTGCTCCTAAAGCTGGGAATAAGGGAAACAGTATAGCTCTTGTAACTGAAAAAAATTTAAATGATAAAGAGTCGTCTAAAAATCTGGAAGAAAAGGTTGGTTTGATAGTTAAGGGATTCTTGCGGATGCTGAAAGAGGACATAGAAGAGAATATCAAGCATCTACTAAGCCATTTGCTGATAAGGATAACTACAAGGCAGATAAGCAGTGTCTAGAGTGTCAAGGATATGGACAGTTCAAGTCAGAATGTCCTACTGTCAAGAGAAAGATGACCATTCAATGTTATGAGTGTAAAGGATACAGTCATACTAAAAATGAATGTTTATTCAAACTCAGTGGAAAGTCAGCTATCACTTCTCTGAGTGATTCATACAGTGAAAGTGCAGGTGATGATAATATTCTAAATCACTTTGTTCCTCATCTTGGTATGGTTGAGTTATAAAATCATGAAGAAGAAGTTGTTGAAGAAGAGGTCGTTGTGTCTGCCACTAAACAAGATATACAAACACCTGATTACAATCAACAATCAGTGGATTAATCAGAAGATAGAGCAGAAGATACCGATTCTGAGGATGAGTTAGATATGACACATGAGGATCAAATCAAAATCCTTGTGGAATCTTTGGTTGAAACAAAGGAGGTGAACAAGAAGTTGAAATCAGAAAAAGAAGCCATGATATTAATACTTTGTAACACTAAGAAAGAACTACCTGATACAAAGGTCAAAATTCCAAACTTGAAAGACGAATGCATGAACATCCGAAGCAGATAAAAATGCTATCAAAAGGGACCAAGGATCTTGAGTATCTACTGATTGTTCGGAGACATAGAAGAAAAAACACGGTCTTGGTTACAAAGGTGTTGAAACTAAGGAAATGAAATTTGTTTGAGTTTCAAATGATGATACCAGTGTCGATAAATCTCAAAAGGTGAATCATGATCGATGGAATGACATGAATCATACAAGATCAGGTCTTGGTTGGAGAGAGCAGAACTCTGTTTCAGTTAATTCTAAGTGGAAAAATCGTCTCACATGATGGTTTTGTGGCAAAGAAGGGCACATGAAGTCTCAGTGCAACAGATTTCAGGGTCGAGTCCAATGAATATGGAGACAACAAAAGTTTACATACAATAGTAGAAACAAAAGATAGATGTGGATCAAAAAAACTAGATCTCTATTGTAGAGTTGCTTTCATTATAGAGAAACTAGACTGTGAAATAGTCAAAGGAATATGGTATTTTTATAGTGGGTGTTCAAAGCACATGTCTGGAGAAGAAGAAGCATTACAAGGTCTTTAGAGTGTGAAAGCTGGTAAAGTCACATTTGGTGATGGAGAAAAAGGAAAAATACGAGTATAACGACGAACAACTAGCTTGATGGATCAAAAATTGATAGATGTATATCTGGTTGATGGGCTAAAAGAAAATCTAATTAGCATCAGTCAACTCTGTGACATAGACCTTGATGTTACATTTACAAGAACAACATATCGAGCAGTTGATGTACAAGGAGTTGTTCATCTGGAAGGAGTGAGAGCTGGGAATGACTGTTATACGTAAGTTCCAGGAACACAATGCTTGACATCTAATTCTGAAAGTGAAACACAGATTTGGCATCAAAGAGTTGGTCACATAAATTTCAAGACAATGACATAGTTGTCTACAAAGGATATCATCAGGGAAGTTCCTTACCTCAAAAGAAATCAAGATGTGGACCGTGTAGTTTTTGGAAACTAGTGAAACACATCACAAATCTGTTCCTCATGTTAGATTAAAGAACACTCTGGAGCTTCTTCATATGGAACTAATGGTTCCTATTCAGGTGGAAAGCATGGCTGGAAAGAAGTATATTATGGTAATTATGGACGATTACACCATATATACGTGGGTTCATTTTCCTAGAGAAAAGAGTGATACATTTGATAGCTTTTGAATTCTTGCACTCTAATTGAAAAATGAATGTCAAGGTATCAAATTTATTTGCAATGATCGTGGTGGTGAATTTGAAAATAACATTTTCAAGAAGTTTTGTTCAGAACAAGGTATTGATCATCAGTTCTCAACACCAAGAACGCCTCAACAGAATGGAGTAGTTCAAAGGAAAAACAGAACATTGCAGGAATTGGTCAGGTTTATGCTGCATGAAAGTAGTGCACCAAAATCATTTTGGGCTTAAGAGGCAAACACAGCTTGTTACATTATCAACATGGGTTATGTTTGGAAAGGGACAACTAAGACATCATATGACTTGTGGAAAGGAAAAACATCAACAGCTCACTACTTTCATGTGTTTGGTTGTGTCTGTTATATTCCCAATGATAAAGATTATTTGGGAAAATTTGATTATCAAAGTGATGAAGGATTATTCCTAGGATATTCTGGTTCAAACACAGCTTTTTGAGTCTATAACAAGAGAAATACTGTTCAAGAAACTATGAATGTAGTATTTGATGACTCATATACCTTTCGTATCTCCATTCAACCTCTTAACCACACGAGTTCTAATAATCAAAGTCCTGATACAAAATCAGATGATCGCCATCTAGCAGTTGATAATAATACTCAAGTAGCACCAAAGCACGTACATTAGCATTACTCCTCAACATATGTTATAGGAGAGATTTAGGGGGGCAGGGTTACTCGAGGAAAGCAAATTAATTTCAAACAGTTAGCTGGAAGTACCATCATTGCGTTTGTCTCGTTTATGTCACAATGATAGAGTGTAGTAGATGTTGTGGAATATGCATGTTTCGTCTCCACAACAGAACTGAAGACATACAAAGAAACTCTATTGGATGAATTCTGGATTGCATCTATGCAAGAAGAACTATCAAACTTCTCTAGGCTGAATATGTGGGTCCTTGTTCCTTAACCCGATGATGTCAACATCGTTGGAACAAAATGGATCTTCAAAAACAAGATTGACAAAGACGAGAACGTTGTTAGGAATAAGTCTCGTTTGGTAGCTCAAGGGTATTCACAAGTTCAAGGAATTAACTTTGAATAGACATTTGCACCAGTAGCTCGATTGGAATCTATTCAATGTTTATTTTGAAGGGCTTGCAAGATGGGACTTAAGCTGTATTAGATGGATGTTAAGAGTGCATTTCTGAATGGTGAACTACAAGAAGAGGTATATGTTGAACAGCCTAAGGGATTTGAAGAATATAAGCATCCAAATTATGTGTACAAACTAAACAAAGCTCTCTGTGGTCTCAAACAGGCTCCAAGAGCTTGGTATATCGCCTCGCCTTTTTTTTTGATTGATAATAAGTACTAAAAGGAAGTGTTGAAAAAACTCTGATTACACTCAACACTAAGGCATAGTTCATAGTAGTGCAAATCTATGTTGATGACATAGTTTTTGGTTCTACAAAGCAGACAATGGTTGACAAATTTGTAAAGGTCATGACTCAAGAAATTGAGATGAGTATGAATGATGAGCTTACCTACTTCTTAGTTCTGCAAGTGAAACAGACGTCTAATGGAGTTTTTGTGGATCAAAGCACATATGCAAAGAATCTGATTCAGAGATTTGGAATGGAGAATAGCAAGGCAGCTAAAACACCCATGGGTTTTAATGAAAAACTCTCAAGATATGAATCAGGGAAATCTGTTGATGCAACAGCCTACAGAAGCATGATAGGAGGTTTACTATATCTTATAGCAAGTCGTCTAGATTTTTATTTTTCAGTTGCCTTGTGTGAGAAATATCAGGCAGAACCAAAATAATGTCACCTCACAATAGCTAAACGAATACTCAAATACGTGAGCATGACTCACAGGCTTGGAATTTTCTATACCAAGGATACTACTGTTAGTCTAATAGGTTACTGTGATGTAGATTGGGCAGGTGGTGTAGAAGATTGGAAGAGTACAAGTGGAGGATATTTCTTCATGGGAAATAATCTGATTGCATGGTTTAACAAAAAACAGAACTGTGTGTCCTTGTCTATTACTAAAGCAAAGTACATTGCTATGTGAATTTGTTGTACTCAACTATTATGGATGAAGCAAATGTCTACTCACTATGGTACGACCTCTGATTCCTTGCTTGTTTATTGTGATAATCAAAGTGCCATATGTATTGCAAAGAATCCTGTTCAACATTCTCGAACTACGCATATAGATACACGACACCACTTTTTTCAAGAACATGTTGAGAAGAAACTGATTAAACTTGATCATGTGAACACTGAGTATCAACTGGCTGATTTGTTTACTAAACCCCTTTCTTTCAATCTTTTTGTTCAATTGCGAACTTCGATTACAATTTGTGAATGCTAATTTTAATTTAAAGGTGTGTGTATAACTCATTTGAAGTAGGAACTTAATTTTGGAAAAAGATACCATACACCTGAAAAAGGCAGACAAATATCAAGATTGATTGAACAAATGGAAAATAGCTGCGTATCATGCCGTCACAAGTTAATCTCTGCATTGAATTATCAAATGTTAGGAGAAGGAGGTCAAAGAGCTGAGACAGCTGCTGTATTAGATGGCTGAGAAGTCAAATGATGCCTTAATATACCATTGTGTCATATCGTGGACGTACTCATGGGAACACAGAGTTGAGAAGTAAAAGTGAAACTCGTGTTCTCATCTTGTGAATCAAGTGGTTGAATCTTTGTTTAATAAAAAAATGAGTTACTGTTCAAAGAAAATTTCAGCTGCCTGATCCATTTGATATTTTCAATTCCTTGATGAACGAAAGTGAAAAAGGCATGCTAGTGTGAAATTCTAACCATTACATCTTGATATTGATTGTATGTCTCATAGAGTAAGGGATCAAGCTTGACTGTTTCAGATTTCAAGTCTCTTGTGGAAAGATCTATCTAACACATGTATGGTTTAATTCAAGATAATTTTAATAACTTGAATGAAGGTGATAAAGGCATGAATCTGAGTCAACTGAACCTATATGAAATTCAAGTCTTTATGTTCACAAGGTCAAGTGGAATCTGGGTCACTCACTTTCTTGAATGAAAATTGATGTGATTGCAACTTGGGAGTTTTATGTGATTGATTTGTTGAACTAATCTACCAATTCAGAAGAATTAGGAAAAAGGGCATTTTTTGAGATTTTTGTGATGCACTCCTATTAAGTTTTCTCAAGGCGGCAATCAAAGCATTTAAGGGAAGATTAAATAAAAAAAGGGGGAATCCTTAATGAAATCAGATACAGAGTATCACTGCCTCACTATTTCGTACTTTTAGTTTTCTGGTCAAAGAAATCAAAGGTCAACAATGGATAACTCTCAAGAAATCGTTATACATGCTCTCTCTTTGAAGAACCTGGTTCACTACTTGCAAATAAAGAGCGAGCGATTATTGTGTATCAACCCAAGGGTTTGCGATTATCCGAAAAGGAAAAATTCACTGCGACAGAGGAACCTCTTCAAGATTCCGCTGTCAATATGAAGGAACACGACATTGTCGCCTGTTCTTCTTCTCTGGTGTGTCAGATGTCGACAAATCTTGTTGCATAACCACCTCAATCGCCATTCTGAGGTGATTTTGAAGGAATGAAAGAGGAATCGAAGCAGGAAAACGTCTCTGCAACTCCAAATTTGTCCTTTGCAACTCCCTTGACTCAGATGGACTCAGAATCGAGGAACGAGGAAGAATTTGAAGCGGTTAAAGTCACTTAAGCATCTGGTTTTGGAAGACCCGACCTTTGAACAAGTCGCAGACGGCAGATCAATGTGGATTTGAACTCTCTGTGTCGCAAAACTCATCGCACCGCCAAGTTTGATTCTCCAACTCAACTGTCTTACAGTGCTCCAGGTTCTGATTTTGATCATAAAGTATTTCCAATCCTTAGAAGCTTGATGGGGTTTTTTCAGAAGATATTACAGAAACTATAACTAGTGGTTTGCTGAAAATCTGAATCAGGTAAAGAAAGTTCATCTCAAGAAACTTTACTCTCAGTTGTACACTTTCTGTTGCGCCAATTGGATCTTGACATCAAACGAGGGATATGTGAGTATTCTAAGGCTTCAAATTGTTTACAAAATTGGTACTCAGACTCCTTTCAATCTTGGCAAAGTGATCTTCAGTCAGATTAAGAAAGATGATGCTTCAACAAACGAGACAAAAACTAAATTGTATCTCCCATATCTGTTGATGCTCACTTGTTTGTTGGCTGGTCAACATGAGGTTTCTGTTGCAATTCATTTGTCAGAATCGAAGATCAATGACAAACAGACAGAAAGGGAAGACTAAGGCAACCTTGAAGAAGAGACTTACACCACCAAAGAGCTTCTGGTTTTATCAGGAGAAATAACGCATCTTTGCAAGAAAGCATTAAAAGGTAAGTTTTCGTAATCTGTTCTTATATCGAGAAACTGTTTTTAACTTGTGTGATGCTAAGTAGGGGGAGAACGGACTCAGGGTTCTGATAAGGAACATGATCAGGACAAGGATGATATTGTCCATGAATTATCTAATTGAGGGGGAGAATAGATTAAAGGGGAGAGCATTATTTTGCTCATTTTAGCCAACATGTGTTTTTTTGGAGACGATGAAACTAATATCTGATTAGTTGTTTGTCTTTTGTTGAACCAAGTTACAAGCTGTTTAAGTTGTAACATTCTCTGGTTTATTTGGTTGAACGGATATTTTCTTTTGAAATCATGTGTTTAATCATTAACTGTTGTTAGAAACAACAACTTTTGGCCCTGTGGTTGTTTTGTTCCTGAATGACAGATACTTGAGCTTAGATATCACATCAAGTCAAAAAAAGAGAGATTGAAATTACGAGCTGATCACGTGCAAATAACAAGGACTCGTTTAATGAAGAACATGTGTGAGGCACATGAAGGCTTGAAGATGAAGTTATTTCAAAAACATTTAAAAAGGAGATAAGACTTATCAAGGATAAAGATAAGGCTTATCGAAGAAGATTTGATGAGATTTAGTTGTTAGGTTTTGAGATTGTAGGGAACAAACTTGTGAGCACTTGTGTTATAAAAGGGATCTCAATTGTAATTCGAGTTATTTTAAAAAGAATTTAGAATTTAAGTTTAAGAAAGCTAGTGAATTGATTTTCTTTAGGTTATCAGTTTTGGAAGTTGTTTTAGGTTGGTCTCTTGATTAGATTAAGTCCAACATGATTGTATTTCGTAGGAAAATGAATTCTTAATAAAATGTAATACTTTGTTTGGAACCTTGTTGTTATAGATTTTCCATTTTCAAATCCTTTCTCAAATTCAAGTTTGAGTCTCTGAACTTGAATCAAGATATGTGAATATTGTAGAACCTGTAAACTTGGATGATGTATTAGCGATCTTAAAGAGTAATAAAAAATATAAATGAACAAAAAAAATATAGAAAACGGTAAAAAGCTGTGTCTAGTCATTTTAACTCAATAACCACTCGTAGTGTAATAGAGATATGCGTTTTTGAGTTCCAAGATAAAATTATGATAAGACCGTAGACACGATACTCGACAAATAGAATCAACAAACTAATGTCTACTACTACACTCTCGGACAGACTGAACGATATGAGTGAAAAGACCAGCATTGTTCTAGTGTTTTTTAAGCGTATGTAAGAAAAGAGTCTTAGACTCGATTATATAGAGAAGAAAACATAGAGAAGAAGTTTAAAAGATGTTGAGCATCTTTATTGAACATGATCGAAGTAGGGTACTGTTGATGCTAGAACTCAACACTCGTTATCAAATTGTGGAACTTCGAATCAAATACTTTATTAGATGAAAACGGATTACAAACAAAGGTGAAAGTAATCTTTCAAGCTCTAGGACTTTTCTCTCTCGTTTTTCTTCTTTATATTCCTAGGTTTTGAACTATTATTTATAGGCTCTCGCTCTAGGGTTTTGG
>OVBA01009613.1:0-10273 GCA_900406435.1 Lepidium aucheri | reverse complement strand
AGATGTTTTAGAGGTCCGAAACACGAACCAAAATTTATCAGAATTAGAACTGTACCTGAAAAATACTCAAATAGATCCTAAATTTATATACCCAGAAAAACCAAATTCGAACACANCGAACACGAATCCGAACCCAAACAAATAAAGAACTAAATTTCTTTGAGTTTCTAAATACTTAAATCCGAACCCGAACCAAATAAAGAACCAAATTTTAGTTTTTTTTCTTAATTTTTCAATAAAATATTTTTTTTGATTTTGAATTATATATAAAAATAGTTAAAAATGAACTCGATCTATACCGAAACAAACTCTATATGAATTTTTTGAATAAGTCTTAAACTAATATAACCAAAATACCGAATTAGATATACCGAACCCGATAAAATACCAAAATGTGTCCTAAATCTATATATCTGGAAAATTGAATCTAAAGCCGTACCGGAATCGATTAATAACCGATATACTTTTATTAAAAATTAGTTTTTTTAGTGTTTTTTCCATTAAATTGTTATTAATTTAGAATTTTTTGTATAAAAATCTATAACAAAACCTACCTTTAACCTATTTTAAGAGGTAGTTATGAACTATATGTTAAATTTATCGTAAAGTTTATAATATGACCAAAATGAAAGTGTCTCCCTGTTTAATATATAAGATTAGGATTATTCCCTTGTTATAACGCGAGATTTGATTGTTTTTTCAAATTTTATTCATTTACGTTGTTAGATCTGTGTTGATATTTTGGAATATTGTTTTTTAGATGTTGATTCAATGAGTACAACCCGAACCAAAAATTGATTTGTATTAGAGGAACCATCCGACAAAATACTCAAATGAGTCCTAAATCTATATATCTAAAAAGCTAATCCCGAACCCGAACTGAAACTAAATCAAGAACCAAATTTTAGTTTTCTAGAGTTTTTATTATTATTACTATTTTTAATTTTAAAATTTATTTAAAAATGCCGCTAAACATGAACTTAATCTATACCGAACCGAACCATATCCAAAAAAATAATAATATCTGAGTAAGTCTTAAATCAAAAGAAAAAAAACCAAACTAGAGGAACTGAACCCAAAAAATACTATAAATATTTCTTAAATCTGTGTACCAGAAAATCGAGTCTAAACCCAAAGCGAATCAAGAACAGAATTTGTAACCGAAATATTTATATTAATTTTAATTTTTTAATTTTTTTTATTTTTTAAAATATTTATTAGTTTAATATATATATATATTATATATATATATATATGTAAAAAAAACTACCTTATGCCTACTTTTAAGGGTTGTTACAAAGCATATGTTAATTTTATCATATAATTTATAACATGGTCAAAATGAAAGTGTATTCTTTTTAATATAAGATTTATCCTAGTTTATAAGATACAACAATCATGATAAATTTGGTATATAACATATTGAATTATAAAGTAATTGAATTTGAGTTTAATGTCAAAAGACACTAAAATCCCAAACATTATTGAAAAAGCAATTGAATTTAAAAGTATCTCTGATCCAAATGAATTATATCTCATTCTTAATTTTGTAATACAGTCACGTCCATCAATTCATTACAGCTTATCTTTAAACATCTAATGTTTTTTGTTTCTCTCCCTCAAAACAAGTGAATTGTCCTTTCAATTGATGATCTTCTTATTGGTTTTCATAATTCAACTAATATTAATGAGATTGGAAATGTCTATTTGCATGACACAAGTCTTCTTCTTCCTCTCTTTACCTATCTAAATCTTTATGTCCTTTCCCCATCTCTATAATGGGTCAACATAAATCTTTGAATCTTAAATTACGATTCAGCCCAATTCTTTTTTTTTCAACAACTGGATCGATAATGTCCGATTCATAGCGTAATTCACACTCTAAAATCCTTTTTAATCCTACTAGTGTAGTAGGGAGGAATCGAACCCCGCTGCCCCGAGTCATTAGCTGGATTATCTTAACCACCAGACTGAGACTAACTCGGGCGATTCAGCCCAATTCTCAAATATTCGAAACATCACTTTTTATTATAGCAAAGAATTATTGATTGTTTGACGACTTTGGAAAAACTTACTATTACAAAACTTAGACATGGTGGACAAAATGTCCGAAATTGAATAATACCTGAAACCGAACCGAACAGAAATAATAATTTTTCATGGTTTTCAAGTGGTTGTTTGCTTTACAGTCTGGTCACTACTTTTCAATAGTGAAATCTAGTCCAATGGGATTGGATTGAAAAGCAAGGATTGAACATGGTTAACGAATTTGGCTTTGTCGGGACGACCATGACCATCACCATGTTGATAAATGAATTGCGATGTGCGTGTGAAGTTCATTGTAGTTTCCACAAAACCTCGAGAGAGAGACATAGAAGTGTGTGCTGTTCTTGCTTCATAGTTCATCTCATCCCACATGTCATTGATCATCTGTTGCATATGCGCAAATGCTGTTTCTTCCGAGACTCCAGTCTCGTGTATGTAACATTGGACTGCTTTGAGAACGTCTCCCCTCACTATTTCATCCTGTATATTTAATAATCATTCATTTTCATGTGTATCATGTCACAACCTATCCGAAACCAATTCGAATAAGAGTAATCAAATCTATCAAATACCCAAATGAATGCTAAATCTATATACTCAAAAAAACGAATTCTAACTTAATCAAAAATCGAATAAATACTCGATATATTTTCGTTACATTTTGGACTTTTAGATTTTTTTTATACTAAATCTTCAATATTTTTAAATTTTCACTACATCTTTGACCAAAATACCTGAACCTGATAAATACAGGAACAAAACCGACCCAAAAAGTAAAGTTATTCGAATAGATTCTTAAATCAATAGAACCGAAAACCCAAAAATACCCGACCTAAACCCGAATCCCCATGCCTAGTCCAACCATGCGACTCAAAACACAACTTAAAGATGTTAGAACATTACTTGTGAAGTGCCAATGTCGTTAGCTAAACGAAACACGGTGCTCGAGCATCGGACAAGTTCTTCGTGGTGTTGTGATAAAGACTCCAAGATTTGAATCGAGATTTGATCAGAGTAAGCACAGTAAACGTGAATTAATATTGTTGGGACAGAAATTGAAATCCAAGCATTTTGGATATATTCTTCCAAACTTGGTTTATATCCTCTTTTGTACCACTTTGCTTCTAGTAGAAATGATTTACATAAATCTGCCCACTAAATTTAACAAAACATAAACAATAATATCTAAATGTGATACATAAACACAGTAGATGATAAATCAATACTTAATATTTAACTTACAGATTTTCTTAGGAAAGGAATGACATCAATATTTTTAGATTTGAGAATGTCACATCCAATGCCATTGATTTCATTGTACAAAGTAAGAAAACACAACCTCATGTATTCAGGGAGCTCATCAAGATGATTGACATTCCAACTGCAAATATATAGTTTTAGTTTATAATCATAATAATAATAATGTCATGAAAACAGATTTTTAGAATATAAATAATTTTCAAATCCCCATGCACCATGGTTCGATTCATCTCTGATGCAAGGGAGGAAATTTTTGTTTAGGATATGAGTTTTTGCTATGAATCGAGTCTTGTTGATCTAATTATAGTATGGTTTGACATAAAAAAAACTCTTTTAAATTTTATAAAAATATGTCCTTACCATTCAACCATGGAAGTGAAGAGTTCAAGTTCTTCAAGAGTACCATAAATATCGTAGATGTCATCGATAGTGTTAATAAGTGCAGCAAGTTTAATCATGATTCGTCTGATATTTCCAAATTGTGGTTCGTATATAATTCCAACACTCCAAAAATAATTCTCGACAATATTGTCTCTTACAAAGTCAAGTTGATTTGCCAAACATGTCTCCTTCCACCAACTTCATACAATTAAAGACACATGATTAGAAGCCAATATGAGTTATGCTTAAACCAGTCTGTATATATATATGTTTATATCACTATAAAAAAAAATTGTATTGATACGTTATGTTTCGTCACAGTAACACATATTTAGTCATAATATGAAGATATTGTTACGGATTTGTGACGATTTGTAAATGGTTGCAATACAAGTGTCACAAATGCATATTAGTAATAAAAACGTCACAATATACTCGTGACAAATAAATCTTGTAACAGTTTTGTCACAAATCGTTATTGAATAGAGTTACAATAATTCGTAACAAACAAAATTCGTAAAAAAATTGTATATAAAACATCACAAATTATTACTATATTCATTATCACAATAGGTCAAGTTTTTTTTGTAGTGTATTACCTTGTAACGTATTTGAGTTCCTCTTGATAAGCAGTTTGTACGATATTAAAATCGATTTTGGCGAGTTTGATCAAACAAGGATTCATGTCACGTTTCTTCTCGTATGAATCTATGTACCATCTCGTCTCTAACCTTCTCATTCTCCAATGGTAAGGCATTTCTAACGCATGAATCGCCATCTCACGTATCTCAGATCCATAATCATGATCACTATCAACAAACTTTCTGATTTGTTGTATTGCAAAAGGTCTAATGATTTTTTGCAATTTAGTATCTGATTTCGTGGAGACATACGAGGCTTCATACAAGGTGATGATACTTTTAATATCGTCATTCTTATATGTATTATCTTTTATTTTCTTGGTGATCACATCAAAGATATCTGAAATAGATAGTAGTTTTTAGTATATAGACAGTAAAATATTTCTGACAAAAAAAAAGTCAGTAAAATATTTATAATATAAATTCTTTATAACATACATATGAGTCTTAAAACAAGATAACCAAAATACTGGATTATATGAACCGAACCCGATAAAATACCATAATATATGCTAAACTTATGTACCCGGAAAATCGTATCCAAATCCGAACCGCAATCGGATCAAGAATTGAACTTATACCCGATATATTTATATTATTTTCAGTTTTTTTCTATTTAATCTTTATTAGTTTTAAATTTATATATAAAATTTTATAATGAAACTCACCTTAAACCTATTTTTAAGGATTGTTATGAAATATTAATTTTATCCTATAGTTTATAACACGATCAAAATGAAAGTGCCTCCCATTTTAATGTATAAGAATCATAATTTTTTTAATACTAAAATATGATATGTCTTCTTTTGGTTACATAGTCTAGGTTCTTAATTAGTTTTCTTTCTATTGATATATAAGTTTTCTATCTAGAAAGAAGCTTACTATATAAGTATATATATGTAAAGATACTAACCTTCTGATACATCAAAACCATGTTGTCTAAGTAGTCGAAATTCGAGTGCGGTTGTATGTAAATCTTCTTCCTTGTCACAGACTTTATCTCTATTTTTGAGATACAAATCTGTTAAAATGTTACTAATTTGTAGCTCAAAATGATATGAAACTCCAAGTTTTTGCAGATCATGGATGAGTTCTAATTGATCGAGACGGCTCTTTATCTCAACATCATCAAGCATGATCTTCTTCACTTTCTTCTTCAACACATCTCTACTTATCACTTGGTTCTCATTCTGATAGGTATCATATTGTATTAGCTAGTAAGTCTCTAATACTACAAAAACAAATAGAAGCTAAAAATGAGAAAAACTTAACCACATATTTGTTATCGATGGAGAGGAGATGATGATGGTCCCATGGAGAAGGTTGATAGTTGCCGGAGCGTCGAGGGAGGTCAATAGAAGCTTTAGCCGGTGTCGTTTTGGTTGTGGATTTGCATACAAAACGTAGAGGACGTCGAAGAGGAAGATTGTGGTTAAGTGCATTTTGGTAAATAGGAGCTGCACCCATATACAAAGTAGCCATTAATAGAATCTGGTTTTTTCTTTGTGTACTGATTACTACATTAGACGATACATGTCTATTTATAGAAAGAGTAATGTATTTGCAACTTCGTCACAAATTAGCAACGTTCTTAAGACGACAATGACACTAAATAGTGACAAATTAGTAATTTTTTCTGATATATTTAATAATCTTTCAATCAATTAAAAATCAATCTGCAGAATATAAATAGTGAAAATACATAAAATGTAACTAATTTTTCATTGAAAATTGAAAATTGAAAACATCAAATAATTTGAAACAAATTTTTTCCCTAAAATATCATTTAAAGTGAAATGGAGGGAGTATATGTTTAAGTTTTTTAACACATTAAAAAAATTTCTTTAATTTTTTTGAGTTTATTTTGAATCATCAATAGAATATTTTTAACTATATAATATATATGTTATAAAATAATTTTTTAATAAAATCGTTTTTACTATATTGGCCTTAAGTCTCTCTAACTCTAAGCACTAACATTGAGGATGCCACATAGTATTTTATTTATGTAAATTCTTAGCCTTTATTTTGGAGAAATTTTTCCTAGAGTTCCTATGATCACCAAGCTTTTGTTTAATAATATCGAATCTGAAGTTTTTGTACACTAAGTAATCACAAATGAAGAGTTTTTGTCATGAATTTAAACTGTCGGCAAGAATCTTCACTTGTTGTCGACTTCACATGTCTTATGACCCTACCAAAACTCTTCTGTGCAAAAATGTTGTCCATCAAAATCAACTTTTATAGCCATGTAGAATGAGAAAAGCATGATTTATGGTTATATGACTATGATATATCTTAGTATCACAATTTCTTTATAATTGAATGTACCAATTATTTGTATGGCTTTCCTTTTGTGTATACAAGATTTTCTTTGTAAATTTTGTTTTCTGTCAGCATCTGGTCCTAATCAAACATACTACTAAATTGACAAGTCTGATCCATAGCCTAAACTCATTATTAAAATCTTTACTATTTGTCATATGTAATGGAGTGAAGTCGAATTTCATATGTCTAAGTTATTAGCTGTGATATTTAACCGCTAAACTAAGAAAAATTATTCCAAATGAACAAATTCAAACTTGAAAAAAATCTCTTTCTGATTCTCAAATAATGAGGGGCATAGAGTGTGGTGCTAACGATTTAATAACTATCTTTGTAGCTAATTATACTCATTATTAATTTTAATGTATTTGTTATTTTATAACTTTTAGTATTTTGCAGCATGTTTTATGATTAACTGAATTGTATTAAAGTAAATATTAAAGTCGAAGACACGTGAGCCACTGATAATACTCTCTGAGAGATCTCTAGGTATCAATATTTGAACTCCTTAATATGGGAATGATTGGCTTCCTCTCGAGTTTGTATTTGGTTGTCTCGTGAAATCAATATCCTTTTTCGGCCCATATGCTTAACATAATGATGGATACCTAATAAACCATATCATCTCATATGACTATATGGGTCAAATGCCCGAAATCACTACAAAACATCTATTGAGATGTAATATTTTGTCATAATAAAACATATATTGTTACATATTATTAACAATTGGTAAATAATTAATACAAACGTCACAAATTTATATTTAGAAGCATCTTAATTCACTTAAAGTTGTGATTACTCGAGTAACAAAACTTAATCAAGTTAATGTTTCACAGTATGAACCCTACTATTCTATAAATATATCACTAAATTAAACAAAATCTTAAAAATAAATAAATCGAGTTCTTTCAAATTATTATTGTATATCTCTTGCCGTATGCTCTCTTTACTTTTCTTTTGAAGAAAATAATTTAGTATAATTTATGAGATTTCGTTTTTCAAAAACTTTTACCTTTTTTTTGTCAGGAGCATAACTGATCAGTGACCGAATTCTTACATAATGTAGGCAATATAACTCGATTTCTGGTTGTATATATGCATTTGCTTTTAATGGATTTACCACCTACCACTAGAATAAAAACCATCAGCAGAAAAATTTGAAGTCTGCAAAATAAAAACATTTAAAGTGAATCTTTAAATCTGCAACCACTATATCAATCAAAACTTCACATTATAGAATTTTCTGAGTTTATGTGTTTAGTATCCATATCCGCTTAGCAGATGACTTTGTTAATTTTACTTTTTTTACCTTTAATATCCATATCTGTTTGATGTTTGTATAATTTTGGACGAGGATGCTGCAGGTTTTGCACATTCTCGGAATGTTTGTTGTAATTCGTAAAAAATAATTTCGAAATAATATATTGGGGTTTGTTCCTGTTTTGAGACAAAAAAAAATATCCATAACCTCTTAAATTTGTACTTTATCATCCTACGAAAGTTAAAATATAACATGTTTGTTACTAGTAAAGTCCAAATTATAATAGTGAGATTCAATCCAATGGGATAGGATTAACAAGCAAGGATTGAGCAAGACGATCGCTATGTTGATAAATGCATTGCGACGTGCGTGCCATGTTCATTGCAACTTCTACAAAACCTTGAGAGAGAGATAAAGAAGTGTGTGCCGTTCTTACTTCTAAGTTCATTTTGTCCCACATGTCACTAACCATTCGTTGCAAGTAGGCACGTGCTTCTTCCTCTGAGGCTCCAGTCTCATGCATGTAACACTGGACCGATTTGAGAACATCTCCTCTCGCCATTTCATCCTTCATATTTATGTCACAATCATATTTGAATCCATATCATTGATTCAAAACATAGCTTAGAGATGTTAGAAGATTTACCCTAGAAGTTTCAAGGTCATTAGTTAGACGAAATATAGTGGCAGAACATTGGACAACTTGTTGACGATGTTGTGATAAAGACTCCAAAAATTGAATCGAGATTTGGTCAGAAGTAGCACAATAAAAGTGGATTAACACTATTTGGGCACCAACTGAAATTCGAGCATTTTGAATGTATTCTTCCAAGCTTGGTTTGTATCCTCTTCTATACCACTTTGCTTCCACTAGATGTGCTTTGCATAAATCTGTCCACTAGTTTTAACAAAATGTTATAAGAAATAAAAAAACTAAAACTATATAATACATTCCCTCCGTTTCATATTACTTGTCATTCTAGGCTAAATTTTTTGTTTCATTTTAGTTATCATTCTCGTTTTTCAAAGTAACTTTTAATACAAAATTATCTCTTTTGCCTCTATTTTAATAAATAAAATATTAAATGGTTTGAAATTTTAATAGTCAAATAAGAGTATAACATAACATTTACATATAAGCAAATCTCTAGAATGACAACTAAAATGAAACGGACGAAGTATATAACTAGTAAATATTTACGAATATATATTTGTGTATATATTAACTTACAGATTTTTTGAAAAAAGGAATGACATCAATATTGTTGTATTTGAGAATATCACATCCCATGCCATTGACTTCATTGTACAAAGTGAGAAAACACAACCTCATGTATTCAGGGAGCTCCTTAAGACGAATTACATTCCAACTGCAAATATTTTATCAGATAATCTTTTCTTAATTATAAAACTATCATATATATTATCAAATTTCAATGATACTTATAACAAAAATTTATCATAATCCTATTTTCATTTGTATTATTGGGGTAATTCTAGTTTAGTTTATAATTATGTAACTATTATACTATACGGAAAAATCTAGAATAACCTGAGATGACCATTGTCTAGTGATTCAATCCATGGAGCTTCTCTATCAAGTAAGAAATTTGGCTCCTCTCCATTTCATTATGGAGGTTTAAAGTCCCAAAGGAACCTAATCGATTATGGATTTCCAACTCAAAATCAATTGATAATTAGCGGATTGGCTCATATCTTATATATATATACTAATTGAGATCTCTTCTAACTTCCAATGTGCGATAATATTCCCTAATACGCTCCCTGGATATGATGGCTTTTTGGCCATTGATCTCAATATTTTTGGGGTTGGATCGATGACAGCAATTTTGGGCCTCGGTTGTTATATAATTGGACCAACTTTGGGTCAGACTGGGTTGGAGAGTGTGGATCATGGGTTCTGATACTATAATAGATTATGGGCTTCCAACTCAAACCAATTGACAATGAGTGGAGAGACTCATATGAAGATGTATGGAGACCACGTGAAGATAGAAGTGGTTGCTAAAAATCAGGAAGAATTCAAAAAGAAAAGGAAAAAATCAAGATTTGGTGAATATTGAGAATATTCACTCCAACAGAATTTTGAATAGATAAGGAAATCAAGGGATAAGATCAAATCTCTTATTGGACGTGATCTAGGGCTGAATACCAAGGGGATGACGTGCATATAAATAGGTTTGATCATTGTAAATNGCTTTTGAGAGAGAGTTTTTGAGAGAAAGACTAAAAAGCTTAATCTCGTCAGGGGTCTGTCCTGACTTGTCAGGGTCGTGTTTAAGGCTAAGAAATCTAGATTTAGGTTGGTTTCTGGGAGAGTAATTTCCAACAAAGT
>OVBA01009612.1:0-10277 GCA_900406435.1 Lepidium aucheri | reverse complement strand
TATATATATATATATATATATATATATATATATATATTTATATTAATATATATATTTTTGATAAGGTATTTATATTTATGTTAATAATATGTATTATCGTTTTAAGCTAAATTATAAGATTGACGTTTTCTATTATAAGATTGACGTTTTCTATTATAAGATATTTTTATGGTTAAAAAACAATTTTCTGATATCATAAAAAATTATATAGGTTTTTTGATATAAAAAGGCCTTTTTCATTCAAAAATTTAAAATGAGAACTTTTTGAATAAGATTTACAGATTTAGGCAATTTATGGTATTTTTAAAATGATAAAATTACACTTTTCTATAAAATACTAAACTCTAAACCCCCCTAACTGAGACAACTAAAATGTATGTGAAAATGTATTTTGTGATTTTTAATTTTGTAAATTTTGTGAGCATGATTCAAAGTGCTCTATTTCAATTTTTTCAATTCATATTTGTCAAAAAATGATTTTTTCATAACTAAATGCAAAGTGTTAATAATATTATGAAGATTATATTTGATTTTAATTAAACCTATAACATATACATTAAAAGAAAACAAAAGCATAAAACACAGTTTTTAATTGTATATTTGATTTTAGTTAGACTTAAAACATATATATATATATATATATATTTAAAAGAAAACACAACCATAAAACACAGTTTTTGATGTAATATTCATCTTAATCAACTTACTACATTCTTTTTTCTTTTTGTTTTTATTTCGTAATTATTACAGAGATGTAATCTTAAAGAGATTAAGAGTCATCCATGGTTCCTAAAGAATTTGCCAAGAGAATTAAAAGACTCAGCACAAGCAATCTATTACCAAAGGAATAATGCTAACCTTATAAAATTTTCTCCTCAAAGAGTTGAAGAGATTATGAAGATAGTTGGTGAAGCAACAACAATTCCAAATCCTGTTGAATCAATTGGATCTGATGAAAAAAATGAAGATGGTGAAGAAGATGAAGAATATTTAGATGCTAATGATGAAGAAAATAATGATGATTGTTCATAAACAATAAGTACTTGTAATGGCCTAGCTCTAGTAGCTCTTCCGGTAGGCCAAGGCTCATGATAATGCAATGCTTGTTTTGGGTTTCGGGCATAGCATTGAAAATCTTGTATTAAGTGATTTAAATCGAATTTTATCGATCAAATTGTTAACATAAAAAATACTATCGGAACTCACTCTTTTTTCTTTGTATCCATATTAGTTTAAGTAATTAATGTAGAAATAAAATTGATAATGTTTAGTCAGTTTTGTCTGTATGTTTTAGATTTAGAAAGTAAAAAGAAATTAAGCATTTCTATTAAACCAGGAAAACTCATATAAATTAGATTAATAATCAGTAATATCAAAAATATCAGAGTGGCGCAGCGGAAGCGTGGTGGGCCCATAACCCACAGGTCCCAGGATCGAAACCTGGCTCTGATAAATTATTTTTATGATTTTTTCCCTCGTTATTGGGTCGTGCTTGGCCCATTGGACAATTTGTTGGACATTTAACTTAAAAGGTACTGAATATTATAAGTTGTAGAGTATTTGTACCCAATGACAATTCCTCCAAAACTTTAAATCTTTTTTTGTTTAATACCATAGATTTAGTTATTTATATTTTTAACAAATACTTTTACAAAGATAGTTACTGAATCTTTTTAATAATATAATAAATAATAAATCGGATCTGCTTATCCACAAATATTATTTTCTTCGGAGATTTGTAGTGTTTGGATCGGGTAATAAATAAATGGATCAGGATATCATTTATTTTTTCTTTAGATATCCAGATAAAAAAGAACATGTTGTAAAATATTTTTTTATTAAAAATTTAAAACTGATTTTTTTTTTTCAACTTTACTCATTATGAATATAACATGTCCAAAGAGAAAGTACATTGGTCCACCTTAATTAAAAACATTAGTTTGACAATAGATTTATGATAACTTAAATAAAATATAATAAAAATTTATCAAAAAAAATCATGTCTCCAATAAGTATCTATAGCTATGCATCTACTATAATGTTTGTCCAGTGATCCACCTTTGGATCATGACAGAAGACTCGTGTGGTTTATACTCAACTGTGTGCCCACCTCCCTATAATCAAAACATTGTTTAAACATTAATAGTTTAAAATTGTAATGAAATGACCAAAAATTAATAAAACATTAAGACTAACTTTGATAGTAGCAAATGTCATCTTATTGGAATAAGTTCTTGTGTACCTATCAATAAAATTATTAAAAAAATGATTTGTATGTGAGTTTCAATATCAATAATTAACAAAACTATTGAACAAGAGAAACTTAATTAAGTTAAACAAAAAATAGATATATACCCTCCAATTTGATCTTTTATCATCCAAGGTCTCCAGTCATCAATGATCGAGTAATTTAGAGATTTAATCCATGCTTGAGTTGCTAGGAAAGGCAATGACATGTCATGATCACCACTGTTCATCATAAATTAACATAAATTTTATAATCACTTACAAATTTAATAGGAAGGAGTAAGCAGAATTATTTAAAAAAAAATTAAATTGACAAAATCCAACCCATAGCTCATATCTCTAACAATATCATGGAGAACAAGTGTGACTTTCCGAAATCAAATTATGGTGGAAATGCAAGAGATGACATCTAACCACTTCACAAAAGGCGATTCTTCGAATAAGCAATTCTATTTTACAATTTTTTTTTGTTTCCGTTTAATTTTATTTGATCTTTAATTTTAAGAAAAACTAAAAATTAACCGAAAAAATTATTTATATGTCTTGAATAGGTCGGAGTAAAAGTTGAGTAATTCACAAGAGTATCCAAAATATTCGGTTGATTAAGTAATTGAAATTTTGAAATAATCTATAAAGTTAAAACTAAAACATATTGTTATAGTTTCATATCTTACTTTATCTTTCAATTAATTAATTTTTAGTTGTATAGAAAGAAAAGAAGATTAATTTATAAGAATATATATAAACACAAACCTATATATAAGAGATCTGTATCCACTGATGCTATTGTTCTTATGATATGGTACACTGCTTATAATGTCGTGATTGTATGGAAGATACCAATTACATCGCACCCAATCTTTCACTGTCCCCTGTAACCATAAATAGTTCACAATTAAGAATTTTTTCTGAAAATAATAATTGATTTTTTTTTAGTTGCTTTTTATTAACATCTTGAATCAAACTTAGCATGTACCTTACGAACTTGAAGAGCTTCACGAACACTCTCGTCGTTGGCCCAATATTCAATGATGTAATATACATAAAACTGCAAAAAGCAACTTTGTCAATATATATACTTTTCTTCAAAACATCATAAACATATCAAAAAAATATTTTGGATGTGAAATATTATCAGAATAAGAATTTTGCCTAAATATTATTTTGGAATCAGGTTCTTAGTTTTCACAAGATTGTAGAACCTTAAGTATTCTGATTAGGAATTATTTACAAATATTTTCATATTACAAAAAATATACGGATTTTCATACAACAATATTCGCCAAAAAAAACAATATATAACAAGAGAAAAAATAAATTGTTTTTACCATATATCAATTTTTTTTCAGTATTAACTAACATTTTAATAAAGATTAGACCCGAAAAAGAGTGAACACTATACTGAAATTTTCCAGCATTAAATGACATTTTAATACATGAATCAATTTTGATTAAGTCAATTTTCTTCTTAAAATGTTAGTTTCAAGATAGAAATAAATAAAATAATATTTTAAAATAAATACGATAATTTTTTCTAGAAATAACTAACATTTGGGTTTGAATAATAGTGGAAACAAATATTTCTTAAAAAAACAAAACTGTGTATGTGGATAGATTAAATAGATATTACTTACATAACAATCTGGAGATGTTGGTCTACGTTTTTTTCCATCACAATCTGGATATAATATATTTTCTTCGTATAATCTGTCAGTGCACTGAAAAGAAACAAAAAAAAAACAAAAACAAAAACTGAATTAGTAATAAAATACATTAACCAAATGAATTTTCTTTTGACAAAATTTCATATTGTGTACCTTATGATATTCTTCAACAAGTTTTAAACACTCTTTGTTTTGTGGATCCACATTTTTATATTTTCCTTTGCAGATTCTGGTCAATGACTGTATTTATTATATTTAAACATTGTTATATCATTTAAAGCTACGAAAATAGTCAAATTTTAACCTTATAGACTACATAACTCTCTAGTGAAAAATAATGAAATTTATATAAAATTTTCATACCTTGTAGAGTTCTTCAGAAATAATTGACATTCCATGAGCAAATGGAATACGAAAATTTTCTTCATATTCAATATGTGTTACAGGATTTCCGAGCATATAACCCTGTTTTATATTAAAAACAAAGAAAACATCACATACAGTTAACATCTACAAATTACTAATACCAAAACTACATATTAAAATTAATTTTAAAGTTATTAATTAGAAAAAAATAATAATTTACTGTCAGAAAGATATATTGATTTATCAAGATATTAACTTATAGAAATTATATTGTAACAATGAATTACTAAAAATATCAACCACCTGTAGATTTATTGGAGGTTCGCAACATATATAATTTCCTGCATCAAAGTGTTTATGTTGTTAAAAAATAAGAGAATATAGTTTATGGCCAGATATATCTAGTCGTTGAAAAATTCAATATAATATATATTATTTATCATAAGTTTAAAAAATTGTTCGGAGATAATGAAAAATGACAAAAAATACCTTTTGATATTTCTTGAACAGCGGCTGGAATAGTTTTACCAGAATAAGAATCTCCCGTGACATAAAAGGGATTAGAACGAAATTGTGGATGTTTGCTTAGCCACTGCATAATATACAAATTCTTGCTATAAATGACTGTGAACTCGAGCTATTTACTGAAAGTTCAATTTCAAAATTATATATCAATTTTGATAAATAATATATCAATTCAAAGCTCTCACAAAAATGAACCCGAGTCTACTATTAAAATCTTGAAAATTTAGTATATGTGATGGAAGCTCTTTAAAATTTTTTATAAAGTATATATTGCGTATTATTTTTCATTTCATGGTTTGCTTTAAATTCTTTAAAAATGTGCGCTAAAATTTCAAAAACCTAAGACTAAGAGTTTTTTTGTGCTCAAAACCTAATTTATTTCAAATTCTTAAACAAATTTTAAGTTAATTAAAAAAGGAATTTTAAGTTACCTGTAGGGATAGTCTAACTATGTTATATTTTTGGTGTTTTTTTTCTTTACATCATGATAAGCAGATTTTGTTGTCAAAAATTGTCATAAAAATATTGGGAATATTTGTTCATTGTATCAAAAATAGAATTGAACGTTTGAGAAAATGAGAAAAAATAATTTCGTTTTATATTATTACCTTTTGAATAAACTCATGAATCCTCTTAGCTTCACCTGTGTCACTTACATTCTCAGCAAGTGGAGTTTTATAATAGGAGAAACCAGCTCCAACAGGCTGATCTAAGTATATAATATTGGCCACCTGAAAAAGAAAATATCCAAAATATGGCAAAAAAGATTAAAAATTAATATAAAATATGAAAGAAGTCTAATTCAAAATTTGATAGAAAAGCAAGAATAGAGTTTATGATCAAACATGTTAAGACAATTTTTGTTACCTTTGTCCATGAATATGTTGTAGAGACCAAAGTAGGAACAGTTCCGTTATAAGGATCAACCTTAAAAGCCAGCGGTCCTAATTTATTTTTGTAATAATAAAACATTCAAAATAATGCTTAAGAAATAATATATTTCTCTATTTTAAATTAATTGATGTGCAAGTGGCTTTTAGTCTAGTAGCTAGTGGTAAGTTCACTAAAGGCAAGCGTATATGCACAAGCAGGGATCGAATCCCACCGTCTACGAAATTTATGTAGGAATTTGGCTAATGGGCCGGTCATTGTGACTCATATTGATATTTGTCATTGACAAAAAAAATTTAATTGATGTTTGACTCAAATGTACAATAGGTAATACTAAGAAATATAAAATTATTAATGTAATCAATATACATAAATTAGATTATAAAACCAAAAGAATAAAAAAATTATGTTGTATATATAAGACTTTGTCGCAAGTGGTATTTAGTCTAATGATATATAGTAAGTCTACTAAAAGCACACATATTTGCACATTTTAGGATCAAATCTCACTACTTACATTATGTAGGAATTTGACTAATAGCCGGCCAGCTGTGGCCTATGTTCATAAAAAAACCTCATCTATCTTGACACTACACGTCAGCAAAAATATCATTGATATTAAAGAAATTCAGTTTTCTAATTGTTTTTCAAAATAAATTATTAACAATGTAAAAAAAATTCAGCTTTCTTAACTTATATAGCCTAAATTAGTCCACGTTTAGCTTGAATGTACAAATGAAAATTTGTGTGTTATATATATATATATACATATATATATATATATATAATATCATCTATTTTAAAACAAAGAAAAATCGATTAAAATTCATTTATTTTGATACAGAAGTAATAAGAATTTACCGTTCTCAAAAAAAAGACCTTCAAGAGAAGAACATCCAGGTCCTCCATTTAACCAAATAAGAAGAGGATCTTCTTCTGGATTATTCTCAGATTTAATGAAATAGTAAAAAGATTGTATTACTTCTTCCTCACCAATGCCAATGTACCTTCATTCACAAATATGGCTTAATTAGGTCACAACACAAATTGAATTGGTAAAACATACAGAAGAGATCATGAGTCTCAACTACTGGTCTCTGGCATTAGAGGTGATTATGGATTAAAGATCTTAAACTCTTACGATTTATAAAAAAAGTAGAAAAAGGATATTTAACAAACCCGGTTTCGAGTTCGAATGGTAGAGGACCTTCAAAACCAGGAAGAAACTTGATGATAGAGCTACAAATAACAGTATGAATCAAGATAAAATGAAGCAGAAGAAGCAAATTTCTTAATGTTGAACTCATTATTTATCTTTTTTTTTTCTTCTAAATGACTATAATGACAAAAACAAACAAAAAGCTTGATAAAACTACCAAAAGGCTGTATCTCCTAACTCACTATTTATACGTTTTTATGAAATTTTATTAAATTTGGGATTGAATAATGTTATAAGAAAGAAAGATTGTACCTACCGAAGAAAGGTAAGTAGAATTTTGGATCCACTAGTCGGTGAGTAGAGCAACCATTTAGAGTTTGGTAATAGACTATTTATATATTTTGGTTTAAATTTTATTTCCAAATAAAATCAAACTAATCAGTATTTGTAAAGCAAGGACAAAGTGTACTCATTCGCTCTTTGTTTTGTGCTATATTTGTCACAATTCGTCTTTATCTAAATATCAAAAACATAGCTTACGGTTTCAGAAGCCTGGTCGGACTATTCTAGAAATGTAATACTTTTTGCCTTGATTAATAAGATTTGATTCATAACTCAAATTTTTGTAAGTCTCAAATAATTAAATTTTTGTGGAGAAGATGTATGATTACAAGATTCTCTATAATCGAAATTTTGTGGAGAAAATTGTAGAGAAAGATTTTTAATCAGGTGAACATGTAGAAATCCATGTGTCAAATATATGAAGATTTGGTAAGCAAATTGTTGGAGACTTGGTGAGCAGGTTGTCGGAGACTTTGTGAGCAAGTTGTTGGAAGCTTGGTGAGCAAGTTGATGGTTCCTTCACCTATAAATAGATGTTCCATCTTCATTTGTAAATCATCCCAAAACAACAAGTTCTCTCTCCAATCAAAACTTGTAGCATTCTCTTCTCTCCTTTTGTAATGTTTCAAAGAGTGAAATATTATTTCGGTAGTGTTTGGAGGATGTATGGCTGAACCTAGTTAAATTCTGGTATATCTTTCTCTTTCTTTAATTGCTTTAGTTTATTTCTTTTAAAATTTGCTCAACTGCTTCCACAATAATTGGTATCAGAGCCACTATTTTAGGAAAAAATACTATGCTCTATGCGCCGTAGGTATACTGTGGTCGGCACATCAGAAAATTTTTCATTCTTCCGGGTTTTGTTGATTGGCAAATTTTTTAAAGAGATGACAAACCAAGACGAAAATAAACCAACAACGTCAAATGCTTCTTCAAGCATTTTTCAGAGAGCCGTCGGTGCTAGTCCATGGTTGATGGTGGAGATTTTCGGCGGTAGCTGTCATTTCAGCATGTGACAAAGTGAAGTTCTAGATGCGCTGTTTCAGCAAGGTCTAGACGTTGCAGTTGAAGGAAAGAAACCAGATAGTATGGGAGAAGAAGATTGGAAGAACCTCAATTGTTTGGCATGTGGTACAATCCGGTCATGCTTATCTAGAGAACAGAAGTATGCATTCTGCAAAGAGACTTCTGCTAGTAAGTTGATGACAGCGTTATAGGAAAAGTTTTTGAAGAAAAACAGTTAGAATAAGCTTCACATGAAAAAAATGCTGTTTCGGTTCACCTACATTCCTGGTACCACAATAAATGAGCACATCACTAGCTTTAATCAGCTTGTTGCTGATTTGTTGAACATGGATGTGACCTTTGAAGATGAGGATCTTGATTGATGTTGTCTGGATCCCTTCCGGAGGAGTTTGAATTTCTTGAAACAACTCTGCTCCATGGGAAGGCTGCTGTTTCCCTCAGTGAAGTATGTGGAGCCCTATACAACTATGAACTGAGGAAGAAAGATAAAATGGAAAGCTCAGGTAGAGCTATTGAAGAAGCTTTGATTGCAAGAGGACGTCCGGTTAGCCAGACAAAAGGAATGAAGAAGCAATCAAAGTCGAAAGCCAAGATTCGTAAAGATGAATGCGCTTTTGGTCGGGAAAAAGGGCATTGGAAGAAAAATTTTCCTAAATTGAAAAACAAAGGACAATCCAGTAAAGGAAAAGCTGTTGCAGATTCAATGTAGCTGAGTGTAATGAAGACTCAGACTATTCACTTGCTGTTTCAAGTAGAACTAGCTCATCTACTATTTGGCTATTTGATTCGGGATACAGCAATCATATGTGTCCCAATCGTGAATGGTTTCACGATTTCAAATAGCAAGAAAATGGAGTAGTCTATACAGCAAATGATTTCCCACTCACCACACATGGGATTGGTTCCATCCGGATGAGGAATCATGATGGATCAATCAGAACATTAAAGGATGTTCATTATGTGCCAAGTTTATCGAAGAACCTCATCTCATTGGGAACCCTAGAAGAAACGGGTTTCACGTTTTAGTCTGAAGGTGGAGTGATGAAGATATTCTCTGGAGCACAAGTGGTGATGAAAGGAGTTCGAAAAAATAATAGGTTGTATCATTATCAAGGCACAACTATTATTGGAACTGCAGTAGTAGCATCATGTGATGAACAAGAATCAGAGGCGACCAAGTTATGACACATGCGCTTGGGGCATGCTGGTAAAAAATCTTTGAATCAATTTGTGAAGCAAGGATCGTTGAAAGGTTTGCAGACCAGCAAATTGAATTTCTGTGAGCATTGTGTGAAAGGGAAAAGACAAGGGTAAAATTTGGAACAACAATCCACGATACTAAAGGTATCTTGGATTGTGTTCATTCAGATGTATGGGGACCTTCAAAAACACCGTCATTGGGAAGAAACCATTAGTATGTTACCTTTGTTGATGATTTTTCTCGAAGAATTTGGGTGTATGCAATGAAGACTAAGGATGAAGTGCTTGGAATTTACCTTAAGTGGAAAAAGATGATGGAAACTCAAAAAGGTCGAAAGATCAAACATCTCTGATCATACAATGGTGGAGAATACAGGAGTGATCCATTTATGAAGGCATGCGAAGACAGCGGCATTGTCATACACTTCATAGTTAGGCACATAGTATAATAGAATGGAGTGGTCGAACGCATGAACCGAACATTGCTTAAGAAAGTTCGGTGTATGTTGTCCAACGCCGGATTGGGCAAGCAATTTCGGGCTGAAGCTGTTGTATATGCAAGTCACCTCATTAATCGCCTGCTATCTAGTGCTATTGGTGGTAAAACACCATTAGAGAAATGGTTCGGAAATCCTGCTACAAATTATGACTCCCTACATGTTTTTGGCTGCAATAGTTATTATCATGTTAAAGAGTCAAAGTTGGATCCTCATGCGAAGAAAGCAATTTTCATGGGGATCACATCTGGAGTAAAAGGATATCGTCTTTGGCCTAGAGACCAAGAAGATGATCATCAGTAGGATGTCACCTTTGATGAATCTACCATGTTGGGAAAGGTGACTATAGAACAGAAGGAT
>OVBA01009611.1:0-10278 GCA_900406435.1 Lepidium aucheri | reverse complement strand
GTAATGAAAATTACTTTTTGTTAAAATTAATTATTTAACAATTAATATTCTCGATTTCTTTTTAGATTAAAATTTCTTTTATGTTAGGAATTCTTTTTTGATTAGAATTATCTAAATATTGAAGAAATCTATTTAAAAATATACTTATCTAGTTTTTTAAAAATAAATAAATCTAGAAAATTTTTGGATCATTGGATCTGACACGTGGAAAGATCCTGTTAATTGCTAACTTTGAGAAACCATTCTCCATATAATAAGATTAGTAATGAAAATTGCTTTTTGTTAAACTTAATTTTTTAACAATTAATATTCCCGATTTCCTTTTAGATTAAGATTTTTTTATGTTAGAAATTCTTTTTTGATTAGGATTATCTAAATATTGAAGAAATCTATTTAAATATATATTTTATCTAGTTTTTTAAAAATAAATAAATCCAGGAAAATTATTGGTCATTGGATCTGACACGTGGAAGGATCCTGTTAATTGCTAACTTTAAGAAAACTTTCTTTATATAATAAGATTAGTAATGAAAATAACTTTTTGTTAAAATAAATTTTTTAACAATTAATATTTCTGATTTCCTTTTAGATTAAGATTTCTTTTATGTTATGAATTCTTTTTTGATTAGGATTATCTAAATATTGAAGAAATCTATTTAAAGATATATTTTATCTAGTTTTTAAAATAAATAAATCTAAGAAAGTTTTAGATTATTGGATCTGACACGTGGAATGATCTTGTTAATTACTAACTTTGAGAAACCCTTCTTAATATAATAAGATGATAAGATTTCAAGCTAATAATAGTAAAACAAAATAATAACATTAAATTTAAAAATTTTAACCTTTTTTGTTTTTTTCCTTGAAAGCTCTTGGTGTAAACGAAAACAAATAAATTAAATTGGAGAAAACTTGAAAAGTTAGAAGGTATTGAAAATCATCTATGTATTAATATATATATATAACTTAATATTCACAATTCCTTTTTAGATTAGGATTATGTATATAATTTTTTTTTTAATTTAGGATTATGTATACAAATAAATATTTGGGAGTATTTAGATAATTATCTTCTGTTAGGATTATGATTAGAGATATATATATATATATATATCATACCAGATTATGATTTTTTATAAATACATATTATTCAACATATCATATATTTACATATATAATTATAATTTTTTTTTTTTAAATAATGTTAAATGTAATATTTTTCTTTATATAATAAGAATACTAATGAAAATTACTTTTTGTTAGAAATAATTTTGAAAAAATTATTAGATTGGGATTTCTTTATAGATAAATATGATTCAAATATAGTATATGTATATATATATATATACTCCGTTTTTTATAAATATTTTTGTAATATAATATTTTCTTTATATAATAATATTAGTAATAAAAATTACTTTTTGTTAGAATTAATTTTTTAACAATTAATATTCTCGATTTTCTTTTAAATTAAGATTTCTTTTTAGATTTGGATAAGCTAAATATTAAAGAAATATATTGTAATATTTTTTATTTAGTTGAATAAAATAGATAAATCGAGAAAAATTTTGGATCATTGGATCTCAAAAGTGGAAGAATCATGTTAATTACTAATTTTGAGAAACTCTCTTTTATATAATAAGATATAGCAATTGATATCCACAATTCTCGTTTAGATTAGTATTATGAATATAAAATCCTTTTTAGATTGAGATTATATATACATAGTTATTTAGGAAATATATAGATAATAATATTCGGTTGGGATTATGATCAAAGATAATTATTTTGTGATAAAGCTAAATATTGAAAAATCTATTTAAAATTTTGTTTTATCTTCTTTTTTTTAAAAATAAATAAATACAGAGAGAATTTCTGATCGTTAGATTTTGATACGTGGAATGATCCTGTTAATGAGTAACTTTGAGATCCAACTTTATATAATAGGATTTAGATTAGGATTATATCTACAAAATTTCTTTTAATTTAGGATTATGTATACAAATAAATATTTGGGAGTATTTAGATAATTATCTTCTGTTAGGATCATGATTAGAAATATATATATATATATATCATATCAAATTAGGATTTTTCTATAAATATTTATTATTCAACATATCATATATATATATATATATATAATTTTCGTTTTTTAAATAATTTTAAATGTAATATTTTTCTTTATATAATAAGATTAATAATGAAAATTACTTTTTTATAAATTAGTTTTAAAGAATTATTAGATTAGGATTTCTTTATCGATAAATATGAATCAAAATATAGTCTATATATATATATATCGTTTTTTATAAATATTTTTTAATATAATATTTTTTTATATAATAAGATTGATAATGAAAATTACTTTTTGTTAAAATTAATTTATAACAATTAATATTCTTGATTTTCTTTTAGATTAATATTTCTTTTTAGATTTGGATAAGTTAAATATTGAAGAAATATATTTAAAGATTTTTTATTAGTTTAAAAAATAGATAAATCGAGGAAAAATTTGGATCATTGGATCTGACACATGGAAAAATCGTGTTAATTATTAACTTTGAGAAACCCTTCTTTATATAATAAGATTTTTCTGTGTTCGTTAAATTTATTATTACTTTCGAATGTTGGGTTGGGTGTTCCCGTATTAGGATCTGAAATTTCAGTTTACGAACACATGTTTTCTACTTCTCTTATTTTATATGTGTTTGTTTTATTTTCTTCTTTGTCTTTGTGTTTGTCTAGCAATTTCTTCAATTCCTGACATTTTTCTTCTTCAAGTATCTTCCCCCTTTCTTCTTCATATGCTCCCCTTTTTATAGAGGTTTTGGGATGAGTTGAAGGTTTTAAGTGGATTACATGCGTTATTCCGAAGTGCACGTGTTATCCTGTATGTGTCTACTGTGTTCCATGTGTAAACCAACATAGTACACCTATTGATTTTTGTATGACAGGTGTGAACACAGGTATTACCATGTATGTCTGCCTTGTGTCTCCATCTTATGGTATCTTACTTGGGCCTATTTCTCTTGGTGGGCATGTATCGGATCATGAATTATTCTGGTTAACTTTTTTATATTCTTATGGGCCTGGGTTTCTATCGACGAACGAAATTTCATTTTTAGAGCGAGATCCAAAATTTGTCACTTTTTCGTTGCTGTTGGAGCGGATCTTTTTAGCTGGTGAAGGGTTTGCTACCAAAGATCGACGTGCATGATCATGCGCAAGAAACAAATGAGCACGTTTTTGCGCAAATTATTAAAGAGAGCAATCATAAAGATCGACGAACACGTTCTTGTGCGATAGATTGATAAGATCAATTCCTCGCAAGAGGTCGATGAACATAATCTTGCGCGAGAAATTGACATGCGCAATCTAGAGCAAAAGATAGACGAGCACGATTATGCACGAGATATCAAGTGTGTGCGAGAGATCAACAAACATGATATTGAGAAAGATCGACAAACACGATCTTGAGTGAGAGATTGACGAGCGTGATCGTGCATGAGAGATCGACAAACACGATATTGCACAAGAGATCGACAAACACGATCTTGAGCAAGAGATCGACGAACATGATCTTGAGCAAGAGATCAATGAACACGATCTTGAGCAAGAGAACGACGAACGTGATCTTGAGCAAGAGAACAACAAACGTGATCTTGAGCAAAATATCAATAAACACAATCCTGCATGAGATATTGACAAGCGTGATTCTGCGTGAGATATCGACAAACATGATCGTGTGCGAGGGGTTGACGAGCGTGATTGTGCAAGAGATCGACAAACACGATATTGCACAAGAGGCTGACAAAAAAGATCTTGAGCAAGAGATCGATGAACATGATCTTGAGCAAGAGATCGACGAACGTGATATTGAGCAAAATATCAATAAACACAATCATGCACGAGATATTGACGAGCGTGATTCTGTGTGAGATATCGATGAACATGATCGTGTGCGAGGGGTTGACGAGCGTGATTGTGTAAGAGATCGATGAACACGATATTGCACAAAAGATTGACGAACAAGATCTTGAGTAAGAGATCGACGAACACGATGTTGAGCAAGAGATCAACGAACGTGATCTTGAGCGAAATATCAATAAACACAATCCTGCACAAGATATTGATGAGCGTGATTCTACGTGAAAGAAGTATTGGATTTGGCATAACATGTGTTTTGCCAATGAATATAACTTTGAACGTTTAGTATTTTTGTTGTCGTTAGTTGTATTTGGATTCATTGGTAATCACGCTTAATTACAAAGATTAAATGCCTAAATTCGTAGTGAGAGATCATGTGTTCGTCATGTTGTTTGTTCAAAACATGTGTTTATTAATTTTTGTGAGAGACCAGAAGCTCGCAACATGGTTTGGTCTAGATGAGTGCTCGATGGTTTATCATGAGAGAACAGATGCTTGTAATGTTACTTGATCGAGATGAACACTTAATGAATTATTGTGAGTGAACAGATGCTTGTCATATTTTTAGACGAGACTTGGCTTATAAACTGTTGGTTTGGTTCTGTTTCATTAACACATGAATTTTGATGAATTAGACGTTCTAGGTGCGAAGCTTAAGTTCGGCTTATCCTGTATCGCCGATGCGAGTCAGTACTCGACTTTGTACTTAGGCATCCTAGGTGCGAAGCTTGGATTTCACTTATCATGTATTACCAATGCGAGTAGGATGCTCGGCTTTGTACTTAGGCATTCTAGGTGCAAAGGATAGGTTCAGCTTATCCTGTATTACCGATACGAGTGGGGTGCTCGGCTTTGTTCTTAGTATTCTAGGTGTGAAACTAAGGTTCAGCTTATCATGTATTGCTGATGCGAGTGTGAGAGCATGTGCTCGCCACTTGTTTTAAATGAGAGGCTTTCCTTGTCATTTAGATGTGAGAGCATGCGCTCGTCACTTGTTTGGAATGAGATACTAGGCTCTTCATTTAGATGTGAGAGCATGTGCTTGTCAACTTTTTAAATGAGAGGTTACGCTCGTCATTTTGATGTGAGAGCATGTGCTCGTCACTTGTTTAGAATGAGAGGCTAGGCTTGTCATTTAGATGTGAGAGCATGTGCTAGTCACCTTTTTAAATGAGAGGCTATGCTTGTCATTTTGATGTGAGAGCAAGTGCTTGTCAATTTTTTTTTGTTTTTTTCTTACAAAGGTGGTTGTACCGTGTTCGGCTGCCTACGTACCATCTAAAATGAGATCAAACCATTTGTAGTTCAAAGTGCAAATATGGAAAATTTAGTAGGAAAAGTTTAAAGTTTACTAGCTTCTAACTTCGAGGTACCGATGATCTATTGTAGCTATTCGACCGCACTATTCGTCACTCCAAACATCTTCTTGGTTTGTCTATTCCGGTGTACGTTTGTTTGTTATCATGATTCTTTGATCTTCCACTTCGACAAAATGTGTAGCACAATAGAGAGCATCTTCCAACGAACGAGGTGTGTTGATATGAAGGTCATCTTTTAGTTTTGATTTGTCAAAAATTCCATTGTAAAGTGCTGATATGGTGACATCGTCTTTTACTTTGATGTTGGATAACATTGCTTTGAACCGCTCGAGGTACGAACATAGGGATTCTTTAGGGTCTTGAATTACTGCATAGAGGTCGGCACTCGTCATACATTTTTGGATGTACATGGAGTAGTGTTGTAGGAATGACTTTGATAGTTGTTCGTAACTATCTATTGAGTAAGGCTCAAATTTGGCAAACCAAATTAGCGCATCACCTGTCAGATGTCAACGAAAAGCTGACAATAGCCTGCGTTATGTTCGTTAGGTGTGAATTGGGCTCGTCCCATTGGTATGCTAAAGGCTGTCATGAAAGGGATAGGGTCTGCCTTTCCGTCGTACGTGGGACATTTTATTTTGACGTTGTGTTGGACTTTGATTCCTAAAAATCTTTTGGTGAATGGTGTGTTCAATGCTTTGGTTAACATTTGATCAATATCTGGGGCTTGATATGTATGGTTTTTAGCACATTTTAGGAGTTCTATTTAGCCGTTTTTACATGCATATCTAATATACTATCGTCATTTTAGAGTTCAGATAGCTTCAATCATTTGCATCAGCATGCATATTGCATTCGAGGAGATTTTAGGTACTGAAAGTGCGAAAATGGAGTTTTCTGGACTAGTGGTTGAGAAGAGATGCAAAGTTGCAGCACTTGAAGTGTGGTTGGAGCATGGAAACAAAAGAGGAAGCTCGAGTACAGATCGAGTCCCGTCGTATTCAAACTGGAGTGGAGTGGCGAAGGAAACATGAAGGACTCGAACTGTAACCTGAGACTCGCACTACCCTTGTTGCACGGGAGCTGCAGTTCGAGTGTCCTGTCTTGAGAAGCAAGGTTTCTGATCATGGACTTGATCAGCGTTTGGATCAAGTTTGGCTTCAAGATCCACTGAAGATTGGGCCTTTTTCTTACTGGGCCGAGTTTTACTTGTGTTTGTCCTGAGATCTTTATAAAAATTTGAGTGAGGATGATTTTGGGGATCTATTCAGTTTTCTATTCCGAGTGATTATTTGTTCTTTTTGAGTGAGCAGACATATTTTAACTCTTTATAATTTCAGAACAAATACCTTTGATTTGAGTTTTTCGTTTTATGCAATTGAGTTTACGTTCAGTGTTTATCTTAATTTTCATTCGAGTATTATATATGCTATCTAATATGAATTTCCAGTTGAGTGTTAATATGATGAATTCTGAGTAGTTACCTAGGGCTCTTGAGGGATGAGTTAGATCAGCGTGAATCTTAGCTTTTCTAGGTGCTTGAGGTTAGAATTGTTAGGATCTCTTCTATTTTGGTGTGTTAATTACTAGCTCTATTCTGATCAACAGGAGCTTGTTCTGAGACGCTCTAGCATCTGATCGGTGTTTGATAGAGCGTCTGACTGAACCACTTCAGGGATTTACACACTCGGCTTGAGGGATCGAATGTCCGAGGTGTGAATTGACTCTAAGCGGGTTGATCATTCATGCCGGGTAGATTATATAACGCCTATGGGAATAGGGTCTCTTAGTAGTCAACTTGAGTTTGTTTGCCACGAGAGTGGATTCATTGTTATTGTTCTCGCTGCCTAGAGATTAGCTTTATTGAGTGTTATTAAGCACCTAGTTGGTTTAAGAGTCACGCTGATCCGTGAAGCTCACCCCTCAGGAACTTGTTTTCTTATCTTGTGTTATATTCACTCTTTACATTGTTGCTTATTGCTTTGTTTTAATTTCTTTGTTATTGCTAATTGATTTGTTCATTTTATTATTTTTAAGTACAATCTAGGTTGTTAGACAAACAAAACTCTGATTGGCTTGAATTAGAATAGTTTACTGCATTTTAAGTGTTAACTACATTCCTAGTTGGATTGACACCTATTATACTACACCGACAAATTAGTCTAATAGGATTTGAAAAACACACTAAAAATTTGTTATCAGGGCTGAGCTCGTCGCATTGTGGAGCCGTGAAGTCATCTTCTTGATCTCTTCCTTCATCGCTTTTATTTTTGTCGCTTGTTCATCCTTTTCACTGAATGTTGGAGAAGCAAGTTGCACTAGTTCGGCCTGCAAGGTTTGATACCCGAGGTTCTCAGCTTGTTCTAGTGGTGCATTCATCACTGTTCCTTGTACGTTTGCTGTTTGTAGATTTTGATAAACAAAGAGATCCGGAGAATCCTCGAGTCGGGCTATCTGCTGCAGAGATTGATTTGCACTCGTTGAGTTTGTGCGAACCCGTGTTTCTAGCGCTATAATTTTATTTTGGAACTCCTCTAGTTTTTTATTTGTTCGGCGATTTGCTTCTTCCACTTTCCTTATGGTTTAGAGAAGTTGTGGAACATCCATAGGTTCGTCAATCGCCTACGGTTGTATCGTTTGGAGGTTCCTTTGTTCAGGTTGTTGAATTTGAACATCCTCTTCCATCGTAATTGGGTTTTTCTTATCCCGTTGGTTTTGTTCGTCTGAGTGCTCTCCTATTAGCTCTGCGGGTTTGTCACTTGCTACTATTTCAATGCGTTCGTCAGTTGTCATTTTGATCTTTTGCGTTAGAGAACACCCGTCCCCACAGACGGCGCCAACTGTTGATGTGTGATTTAGCACAATAAACTTCTTGACTAGTGATTTTTATAAATTATTTTCCTGTGTTTGTCAAATTTATTATTACTTTCGAACGTTGGGTTGGATATTCCCGTATTAGGATATGAAATTTCAATTTACGAATGCATGTTTCCTACTTTTCTTATTTTATATGTGTTTGTTTTATTTTCTTCTTTGTCTTTGTGTTTGCCTAGCAATTTTTACAATTCATGGCGTTTTTCTTCTTCAAGTATCCTCCCCCTTTCTTCTTCATATGCTCCCCTTTTTATAGAAGTTTTGGGATGAGTTGAGGGTTTTAAGTGGATTATAGGCGTCATTCCGAAGTACACGTGTTATCCTGTATGTGCCTACTGTGTTCCATGTGTAAAACAACAGAGTACACTTGTTGATTTTTGTATGACATGTGTGAACATAGGTGTTACCCTACATGTCTGCTTCGTGTCTCCATCTTATGCTATTTTACTTGGGTTTCTTTCTCCTGGTGGGCCTGTATCGGATCATGAATTGTTATGGTTTACTTTTTAATATTCTTATGGGCCTAGGTTTCTAGTGGGTTGTGCTTATGTTTACCTATACAATATCTTATTATATAAAGAATGGTTTCTCAAAGTTAGTAATTAACAAGATGCTTCCACGTGTCATATCTAATAATCAAAAATTCTCCTGGATTGATTTTTTTTAACTAGATAAAAATCTTATTATATAAATAAGGGTTTCTCAAAGTTAATAATTAACAAGATATTTCCGCGTGTCATATCTAATGATCCGAAATTCTCCTGGATGTATTTATTTTTCTAAAACTAGATAAAAAATCTTTAAATATATTTCTTCAATACTTAGCTTATCCAAATCTAAAAAGAATTGCTAACCTAAAAACAAATCTTAATCTAAAAGGAATCTTATTATATAAAGAATGGTTTATCAAAGTTAGTAATTAACAAGATTTTTTCACGTGTCAAATTCAATGATCCGAAATTCTTCTAGATTTTTTTTTAAACTAGATAAAAAATTTTTAAATAGATTTCTTCAATTTAGCTTATCCAAATCTAAAAAGAATTCCTAACCTAAAAAAAAATCTTAATCTAACTACCTATTTTAATACTAAATTGAAAGGAATTTTGTATACATAATCCTAATCTAAAAGGGAATTGTGAATATTAATTGCTATATATATATATATATGTATATATATATAGACGATTTTTCAATACCTTCAAACTTTTCAAGTTTTTTTCAATTTAATTTATTTGTTTTTGTTTACATCCAGAGCAATCAAGACAAACAAACAAAAAATTTAAAAAATAATAAATTTAAGGTGTTATTATTTTATTTTACTATTATTAGCTTGAACTCTTATCATCTTATTATATAAAGAGAGCTTTTCAAAAATACCTCTTTTGGCATGTACTCTTATTAAAATTTATCATTTATTTTGAAAATTGGAAGATAGAAATAGTCATCAGGGGGTATATTTTGAAAAAGGGCATTTCAAAAGAGACATTTTTAGTAATTCTTCTTATATAAAATAGAGTTTCAGAATTTAGTATTATATGGATTCTTCCACGTGTCAAATTCAACCATGCAAAACTATGGATATCATATTATACATAGTTGGGTTTTCAAAAGTTAGTTTTCAACAAGATTTTTCTAGGTGTTAAATCTTATTATAATCTATTATATTAAGTTGGATTTCTAAAGTTAGTAACTAAAATTAATTTTCACGTGTGGGATCTTATTATTAAGTTGGATATCAAAATTTACAAATGTATATATTTCTAAGATATTATTCAAAATACTAGATGAGTCCCGTGCTATGCACGGGTTAGATAATATTTGTTTTATTTATTGATTTATTGTTTGATTTGTATATGTAAATTTATTAATTACTTAATTATATATATATATATATATATTTGATATATTAAAAATAAATTTATAATGATCACCAATATCNTTTACTTAAGTTTTGATACATTACAATTTTACATATAAATTTTTTTGACTCGTGTTATTTACGTTTTGACTCATGTTTGTTTATGTTTTAGACTCATTTATAACTTAATTTTTAGACCCGTATTAATTTGAGATTTTGACCCCATATTTATTTAGGTTTTAAAAAATATTTAATTTTGTTGTGTTATACATTATCGATAGAACACATATTTTTATT
>OVBA01009610.1:0-10278 GCA_900406435.1 Lepidium aucheri | reverse complement strand
AACGATATACAACAAAAATTTCACGAAAATATAATCCCGTGCAACCGTACGAGACATCATCTAGTATATATATATATATAACTTCGGTTTAATATGATGTCATGATCGATGAATGCAAAGAAATATCTTGGTTAATTTTATATTTTTGTAGTTTTTGTGACTGAAGTTCAATTTTAGGTCCTCACATAATTTTGCCTAATAGGATTTGGATTATGGATTCAAGGACCTATTTATTAATGTAGAACTTTCAAATATGGGTGTCAATGCGGGTTAGCCCACCCTATTGTAGGTCTTATATATATGCAAACTACATAAATCCGTGTATGCATGATAACCCTAACCTATACTATTTTATGACCATGGATGTCACGATTTTTTAGCTATGCTTATAATTAGATATAACTATAATTTTCTAAATAATGTAATAAAATCAACATTGTAAAAGTATAAAATGCAAGATCTATATATTGTGAAACATCTTCAATAATGTAAAATACAAAATTAATAAATAAGGACAAATGATTCGGCAACCTATTCTATAGGTCTAATTTTAATAGTTAGGGACACTTTTAATATTATATACTAATCTAGATTATGATTTATTATTCAATTTTCTTATTTCTAAATTTCCATTAAAATAATTAGTTAGTTCAATTGGCTTGCCCTTGATTTAAATAGGGACTAGATAATATATTAGAATCTCACCTATGTTACTTGTTGACAATAAAAATATCATCATTATTTTGTAATTTTTAGTTGTCGCTTGTCCAATCCGCTGACCATATGTAGTCAAAACTGCATTAACCTATTGTTAATGTTGGGTTGACCCACAAAACTTGTTTTTCATTTGGATGTAAAATATATATCTCTAAACCACCTTATGGGGAGAGTGTAACACTTGTCTCCAATTTTTGAAACAGTATATTATTTAGTACCAAATAAATACTTTATTATATTCTATTCAAATATAGTGTCAAATCTTCCATGAATTTTTTGAATAAATATGCTAAAAGAAAAAAATCAATAAAAATTTCATTTGAAAGGAGAAAAATAAAACCAAAAATAAAATAACTTAAACAAATTGAGAGACATGAACCAGCTACTCACGAACCTCGATCTGATTTGGAAAGGAAGAAAAATGAGGGGCGAGTATATATTCTCAATGAGGATACCAATTCTGTCCATTGAGACTTAAAGCTATAGTCTAATTAAAGCAATTCTATCATAATCACTAAAAGCAAACGTATACAACACGTGTTTTTTAACGAGTTGTACCAAACATGTCGGTCTGTCCATTGCAGCCAACTCCGCACACATTGGCTCAACCATCCTCTAGACTGTTTTAGAACACTTTGGTTGGGATACAATGTTTCATAGCTCGATTCTCCCTAGCTCGTCACCGGTATTTAGGTTGAAAGGTTTTCATCGATCCACTTCAGACCATCTGTCTCTTTTCCGCGTAGATTGTCTGCTTGTAACCAATTATTTCTTCCATGTCATAACTCTTTAAGAGACAGTCCACACATCCTTAAAAATATTTTCTTTTCTTGATTTTTCTCAACTGAAAAAATATTTCATCTCTCATGAGATGTCACAACTCACAACACAATTATATTCAACCACATATATATATATGTGTGTTTATATATTATATATTCTGGCTCAACCAACTATCCTATTTTTAAACAATCACAAAATCCTTAGAATTATATATCATCTATATAACATAGTATTTATATTTACATTTATATTTATATATCACTTTTAACGCTCCGACCGCCATTCTTAGTGGACTCCATATCCTCTGCCGGCATGTGGGCTTACCTTACCGGCCCGACAAACGGTATGCTATGTTGAAGAGACTTTAAAGACTTGTTTACCAAAACTATAAATCACCATGCAATCTTTCCCCAGGTTTTTCTCTACTCATACGGTTCCGAGAATCTCTTCTCGGAAGGTAACTCATTTTTCAACTACTTCATCACAAGCATGCTTTACCTTAGAGTTCTCTTTGGATAAGTGAACGAAAAAATACATACACTTTGATAACATAGATAGCTAAATCAATTTTTCTTAACATTCCTGCATACAACACCATATATCATATTTTCTAAAATTGTGATATTACATAGAGAAGGCGGTTTAAGTATAACCTGCAAATTTACAGCTCGCATAGACATCCTTACTTCCAAGTGTAGTCCTATTTTTCATTTGTTGGGTTCACGTTTACGGTGAACATCAAGCAGCAAAATGGACCTTATTTAGGGACATTTTTTATTGAAATATAATACATAATTGTTACACATGACATTATTCTGAGTTTATAGATAAAAAGTGATTAAAATGCTATTGATATAGATACATTGATTGAGAAAAATAAATAGCTAGAAATCAGGTCTAACGAACAAGATCTTACAGTCGGCTATTCGGGATTCCGATAAATAGATCAGTTTCCACATCCTCTTTTTCTTTGCTTCCTGACAGCTTCTCGATCGCCCTTTCTTCAAACTGATGAACGAAAGTGATTAGTTTTTTTTTAAAATTTGCATTAAAAAGTAGATGATTAAAAAGATACATCATTGTTTACTCAAACCCTAGTGTATTTAATTAAGTAATTAACAAAACAAGTTGATGAAAGCATGATATGTCATATTACTAATTTTTTTTGTGAATGAAAATGGATTCAAGTTACACTGTGTATCTCGATTGTACATATTTATGAGTCTTTATGTATGTATATGCACACATATATATAGTTATATATAGAAATATGGACCATATGGTACATACCTTCCACAAAGCCTGACTCTCTCGTCCTTGAGTACCTTCTCCTAATTTTTAAAGAAGAGAGATAAATAAAAAAATCAATACAATACAAAGGACAAAAGATCCAAACAAGATCAAATTGTAATTATTCTAACCTTGGCTTTTAGCTTCTGTATCTCATCTTCATATAACTTATCCTACCATTATCAGACAACATATAGATCATCCAAAGGACAATTAAGTGATCATATATAACAAATTAACCACATCTCGTTTTCTTTTACATTATATAATTTGTTAGGGTTGTGCATTATATATGTTACCTTTCTTGATCTAACAGTATGAAGGCTTTTCTCAATTTGTGTGGCTATCTCCTGAAGTTCTTTCACTGAACAAAAAGCCAGACTTTGCCCCATCAGCTTCCTAGCAAAATCATATATCCAAAGTTACCCACACTTCCTTTAAGAACCACTTGAAAATGAATGATACCATAAGCAATTAGTTAATGTATAAATTAAAAACATAAAACACACCGAGACACAAACCGGTTATGAAGTTCAAGCACTTCAATCTCTTGCACCATTGCACCTATTTCATTTTTTAGTCCCTATATACCCAATATAATTAGTTATACCAAACAAATACTACTATAAAAATGTATTTATCAACTCAAGTTTGACATAATACACAAGAGTGACTGATGAAATTTCAAAGAGAAATAATCAAAGAGAATCAGTGTACAAAATAGACCTGCACGTATTACTCTATTGGATGACTTTCTGCATCAAAGTACTCTTTCTTATACTCACCATATCGCTCGGTTATCTTCTTAATACTACAATAGTAGCTTCATTACATTGTGAGCTTGGGTTGAAATGATACAAAAGAAGTGACTGATGAATATCGAGTAATAATCAAGTTGTTGTTGGGTGATAAATCTCAAACTGAACAATATATGGAAAGATAATCGGAAATTAAACAAGAAAATAGTTACTTACCCGAATAAAATATAGGAGATAGAAATCAATATGAATTGTGGAATAAGCATACTTTACGACTAGCAAAAAAGTTAAAAATTTAAGCAAATCTTTTACATGTTGGTTGTATGTATATCAATAAATCTGTAGTACAATATGGTCAGAGAGACATTCAACAAAGTACTTAATTGCGTTTGTTAGATTTTTCCAGTATATGGTACCAAGTTAACATCATATAATATATATTGAATTATATATAAGCTATAGAAATTGGAGTAATTAATGAAGGTAAAATTAATAATCTTACTCGGAGCTAGCGAACTCATATAATCTTCCTTTCTGAGAGAAGATCATAGCTGCGACTTGAGCATCACATAGAACAGAAAGCTCATGAGCCTTCTTAAAGAGACCACTCCTTCGCTTTGAAAAAGTGACTTGTCTGCTTGTCTCGTTTTCGAACTTCTTGATCTCGATCTTTCCTCTCACCATTTTATTTGCTTCCTACTAAATCAGTGCAAAGGTTGAGATTTGCTAAGAGATCTTTTTAGAAACCCTAATTAAATGTGAAAGATTTGCCAGAAACCAAAACAAAACCATAAAAGTTCTTGTAGATCACAGGGGTCCAAAAGTCAAAACCCATAAATGGTTTCTTGATTGAAAAACCAAACAGGAGTTTAATCAGTATGATAACTTTCTCAGAAAATGTTGGATACAAAAAGAACTCGCAAATCACCATTTCAGAGATAGTTTTGTTGAGATTCTCTTCAAAAACCCACTACGGAGAAGTCAGATTTGGATAGATAAGGAATAAATTTACACAAAAAGGAAAGAAATTAAAAGCAATATATCAGACAAAAACAAGAACTTTTGTGTGGAAAGTGAAATCTTAAAGCAATCAACAGAAGAAGCTTTGTGTTTACCTCTCTTAGGCTCCTAGAGGAGGAACCACAAACCCTAACTCTGATCTTCTGCTTTTCTTTTGTTGTTTAAACAAATGATATCGCTTTTTCGATAGCAAGTAATTTGGCTGAGATCCGACTAGTAAAATATTCTAAGCAGATAAAAAAAAACTGAAACGATATCAAGATGGTTAAAATTAAAACAGTAAGCAATAGTGGTAAGAAATAGCTGTGAAAAAATTGAGAAAATATGGTTCTTTTTTTTTTGTCAACAATATTGGGCCACAACTGGTCGGCTCATTAGCCAAGTTCCTGCATAATGCAGGCGGCGGGACTCGATCCCGGGATGTGCAAGTGCGCCTGCCATTTAGTAGATTTACACCTGCCACTGGACTAAAGGCCACTTGCGAAAAAATATGGTTCTTAGTACCGTTTTTGATATCTTTTATGTGATTATAATAATTAAAACAATAACCCATTTGCTGCAGAGGTACGAGGAATTATTAAAAGCCAAAAAATAAAATCTATTTATGTAAAATCAACTTTTTGTTAAATCGGACCGGATGAGTCAGTCCTAATGTAAATCGATGAATTTGTTAAACTTTCAATTGTCATTTCCGACAAACAGTTACGGTCTTATTGGTTGAGTCCATATAAACAACACAGTTGAAAAAATAATAGTTAAAATAACATTAGTTTGAAAACAGATGGTTCGAAGTATATAGCGGTTGAGAAAAAATATTCGTAAAAGAAAATATATGTAATCAAAGAAGTACTTAGGGATCAAAGTAGCACAGCAAATTAAAATAGTATTTAGAGATCAAATTCACAAAGACCAATTAGTTATACTATCAATTTCTAAACCAGATTTAAGATTGGTGATTTGAAACAACAACTTAAGCAAGTAAACAATGTAAAATTCAATAGATAAAGGCGTTAGGCACATGAAATTCATCAGGAGATAAAAAATTGGAATCAGGAGACTATATATTCAGGACACAATTGCAACCTATTCTTGAACTCAGACATAAATGTATAGCAAATTCATTATCGTGACGTTGACTACTATTTCTAACAACCTAGAATCCTAAACTATCGTTTGGTTCTAAATATCTAAACATGTGTTATCAATTAAATCTGATAGGTTCACAATTAGCCTTAACATCAGCTTTCATTGGTTAAGGACTAATTGCTCATTTATGTTATTTCAAGCATCTACTAGCATTTTTATTGAGTTAAACAACCTATAATTATAAGCTAAGTGATGAGACTAACCGAAGCATTAAAATCAACAATAGATGAATAACATAAAAAGATAAAACCATATTTGTTCTTAATTCACTCCTTCCCTAGATCCATTGAAAACCTTTAACATGATTATGGAACTACTTAGACCCGGTAGAAAAGAAACAAGCAACAAACTTTAAGAAAACATAATAAAATTGCAATAAAATATAAAAGGGCTCAGAGGAATCTTCAAAAGTGTAGAGGATGAAATCTTCTCCCAAAAGCTTACAAGAAATTTACCAAAAATCGGCTGAATCAAATTGGGAAAGTATGTGTAAGAAGTTCTGAAATAAACCTAACTAAAAAGAGTTAAAAGCATGCCCAGTACAAAATAAATAAAACCGGATGAAATAAGGAAAATCTGGTTTTCTCACGCATGCCCGTGGATCAGTTGATCTAGATGGAGATCGATCGATCCGCTGTGAAGTAGTCGATCTTGGATCACGTTGGTTGTTCTTCAGATCGTATGCATCTTCTGTAATAACAGGACTGATCGATCTAAGCATCTTAAAACGCCAAAAGTAATTGTTTTTGCTCCAATTCATGCATTGAACTCTTAGTTCCATTCTAACTTATTTTGTACCCGAAAAGACTCTAAAAAGACTCGAAAATCCAATGAAAATATGAGTTAAAAACTGTGATACATCACTTAGACATTGTAGTCTGGCTCCACTCTACTACAAGTAAGTAGAAGATTTTAGATGTGTGTTGGATTTGGGGTATGGATTGGCTTTTGTGGATTTAGTTTAACAAAAAAAAATTTCTCAAGATGTATATATCAAAAGAGTAATGCTTTGGATGGAAAATTTAAAAATTATACTATATGTTTTGCCGTAAAACTTTATGTCGGTAATAAAAGTTCAATTTAAAATTTTCAAATAACCGATTCCAATAAATAATGTGTTTGTCGAAAATCTATACGAATTTCTTTAAAAAAAATCCAGTCAAAAATTTATGACAAGCGTAAACTCTATCCAAAATACCATCTGAATTATCAAATATTATTTTTGTTGCGAAATTTTGAGATTTACTACATGATTGGTTCATGATAAGAGGTTCTTTGTTGTTGAGGGTTTGTCATCCTAATAACTTATGGGCCGAAATGGAAAATGAATCCAGGTCCATCAAGAGGAACAAAGAGAAGGGGAAGCGAGTTGGGCCGAAGTTAAAAGCCCACTCAGAAATAAGTTTGTTATAACAAACTTATGAGCCTAAGACCCAATATAAAGATACATAAGAGGGAGTCTTCTTCTTCCTTCTTCGTTGTTGTTGGTTCATTGTTCTTCACCATTATTGTAATCTTAAAAAACCAGAGAAGCAAAGTTAGTGAATTCCAAGTGTTAACCTGAAGAGAGATGTACCCATTTTGGGGAACTCTATAAAACTCTCTGAGTATTGTTTTCTTTTCTTTCTTAAGTTTCAAGCAATCATCATACGAGAGAGAGAGAGAGAGTGAGAGAGACTTACGCAATTTTTCTGATTTGATTATACTCGAAGACTAGTGATCATACTTGATAGATTGCTCTTACAAGTGGTATCAAAGCTTCAGGTTTGAAGCTAAAGGATCAGAAATTGTCAGAGTAAAGAGAAGATCACAAGATCACGTCGAAGGTGAAACTTGTCTGATCGGAGACGCAGTCGCAATCTGAAATCTCTATTCAGAGAACTCGATCAAGGTCACTGTTAACCAAAAGCTGCTTCGCACTCTGCAAGATATAAGCAAGATACAAATCAACACATCGAATCCAAGAATTGAATTGAACAGAAAAGCATATCGCTATCTCAATAAAGAACATGAAGAGATAGGATGGAGGCAACACCTGGGAAATTTGAGGTAGAAAGGTTTGATGGAAAAGGAGATTTTGGATTGTGGAAATATAGAATGATTGGCCAGTTTGAGATTCATGGCCAATTAACAGTAATAGAAAGAGATCATGAGGTTGAATGGATTGCAGAGGAGGTATCTGTGACAGACAAAGATTCCGGTAAAGAAATCAAGGTAAGAAAAACGTTAGCCAAAGATCCATAAGACAAAAGAGCAAGGAGTCTGCTTGGCCAATGCTTATCAAACTCAGTACTAAGAAAGATAATGCATGAGCCTACAACTTACAAACAATGGAAAGCACTTGAAAGAGACTATCAAACCAAAACCAAAGCTAACAGAGTGTACTTGAAGAGACAATTTTTACTATACAGAATGGATGAAGACAAGTGTATAAAAGAAATAGCTCTGCTAAATAGCTTAGCACCATCATTTGATCCTCTTGTTCACACCCTTCAGTTTGGAAATGCCAATGATACTCTATCAATGGAAGATGTCATAACTAGAGCCTATGGTATGGAATCCAATCTGAAACAGAAAGGTACCCTGAATAAGAAAAAGAATGTAGCAGAGGGCCTCACAGCAGAAGGAAGAGGCAGGTCTGAGAAAAGAAGTAACAAACATTCTGGTAAGGATAAAGGAAGATCTAAGAGCAAAGGAAGATCAAATTCAAAAGGGAGACAAAATGATAGTGGAAAAGGCTGTTGGGTTTGTGGAGATACAAACCACTAGAAGCGTGATTGTCCACAAAGAAATCAGAATAAAACAAAGGACACTGCAAATGTAGCTTCAACAAAGTCAGAATCATCTGCATTCACTATTAGTCTGATAGCTTCAACGGAGGCATGGGTTATGGACTCTGGATGTACCTATCATATCACTCCTAGAAGAGAGTTCTTCACTGAGCTGAAGGAGTTTAATGGGAACAAGGTATACATGGGAAATGATATATACTGCAGTGTTAAAGGCATTGGAAAGATCACCATAGATAATGTTGATGGTACAACCATAACACTGGAAAGAGTTAGATATGTTCCCGAGATGAGTAAAAACCTGATATCTTATGGCCAATTAGAAGATATTGGATGTAACTATATCGGTGAAAACTACAAAGTTACATTCTACAAGGAAAACAAGAAATTGCTATTAGGCAAGTACAAAAATGGTCTGTACTACCTTCAAGGAAATGTCAGATCATTAGAAGTAAACACAGTTAAGGAGGATATTGATATGACTGGAAGGTGGCACAGGAGGCTAGCACACATGGGGAAAAGATCAATGGAGACTCTGGTCAGTAAAGGTTATCTCAAGAAAGAAGATGTGAAATAACTCGGTTTCTGTGAGGCTTGCACATTAGGAAAATCACATAAACAAAGTTTCAAAAGAGCAAAATATTCAACACAAGGCACTCTAGAATATATACATTCAGACCTATGGGGTTCTCAAAATACAACTCCAAGTATGTCAGGTGCTCAATATTGTATCTCCTTTATTGATGACTACTCAAGGAAGGTCTGGGTTTATTTTCTTAGAAGGAAGAGTGAAGCTTATCAGACATTCAAGGTGTGGAAAGAAATGGTTGAGAATCAGACAGGAAGAAGGATAAAATGTTTGAGGACAGACAATGGTCTAGTATATTGCAACAATCAGTTTGATGAACTGTGCAAGAAATCAGGAATCAGAAGGCATAGGACTTGTGCTTATACTCCACAACAGAATGGGATTGCAGAGCGCATGAATCGTACGATAATGGAGAAAGTTAGATGTATGCTTTCAGAGACAAGCCTAAGCGGAGAATTCTGGGCTGAAGCAACAAATACTGCGGTTTATCTAATCAATAGATCACCATCAACATCAATTAATTTTGAAGTGCCAGAAGAGATGTGGTCTAATTCTAATCCAAGCTACGATCACTTGAGAAGCTTTGGGTGCATAGCATATGTGCATGTTGTTCAAGACAAGATCAGTCCAAGAGCAATAAAGGGTATCTTCCTAGGATATGGAAAAGAAACCAAGGGATATCGAGTGTGGTTGTTAGAAGATAACAAAGTCGTGATCAGCAGAGATGTTGTGTTTAACGGAGAGATTCTATATAAGGAGGTTAATATAGAGAGTCAACCCATAAAAGAACATACAACTGGAAAGGTTAAGAAGACAAGCAAGAGGGTAACATTCATAACTGATCTAGAAGAGATACTAGGTGAAACAGATGGGGTTGTAGAATCAGGTGGAGCAAGTACACGAGATACAACAAGGGATATCACAGAAGTTGAAAGTAAAGACAGTTCGAGTACTGATACTGATGAATCAGAGGAAACAAACAAAGATTCTGTATCGGAAACTGTGGAACCAAGTCANTGGCTCGAGACAGAAGTAGAAGGAACATAAAGCCTCCATCAAGGTTTGAAGAGGCAGATTTCGTGGCCTATGCACTTTCAAGTGCGGAAATAATAAATCTGGATGAACCTAAAAGCTATTGATGAGTGTAATTTTTAATGGTTTTAGAGTACTATTTTAGGTTGTTTTT
>OVBA01009609.1:0-10279 GCA_900406435.1 Lepidium aucheri | reverse complement strand
TCAAGTATTAGAAGGAGAATTTTCTATTCATCAATCCTATTTGTTCCCTAAGAGTTAAATTCTAAAACCCTAGAATCCCTAAATCCGATCTAAGATTTACTCAGATATACAACAATGAACAAAGTAAATAATGATGAACTGGAACTGAAATTGCATAAGAAATAATAATTGGGTTCAGAAATTCTTCTCATGTATAAAGTGTTCTTTTCCCTAGCTTACAAACTCAAAAGATGTTGTAAAAATCGTTCTTCAAAAGCTCAAGACGACTTCCAAAAATAAAATAGGAAAGGAGTATTTATAGGTCTCAAAACAAGAGCTGAAAAATCATGGTATTAGGTTTCTTTGAAGGGCATTGATCGATCGATCTTAGAGATGATCGATCGATCCTTGGATATTAAGTCGATCTCTTAGAAGCCAAGTCGTTCTTCAGATCATGCGCATCCTCTTCGTTAAAGGACTGATCGATCAATCCTTCCAAGATCGATATATCCTCCCACTCGTGGAGAATACCAGAAAACGCTTCAAACTTCTCCAAAGTCCACCTTCAAGCATGATTCCAACTCCGAACGTTTTCGACCTAAAATCTCAATAAAACACAGACAAATTTCCCAAATATAACCATAATAATGAGCTTAAAACCGACAAAATATAAGGCACATCAGAGGGATGTTGAAGATCTAAAACACAGCGGTTACTCAGAGAAGGAGGTGAGGATGGCCTACGAGGAGAGACAAACGGAGAAGAAGGGGAGAGCCGCAAGAAAAGCCAATAACTCTGACCAAGCATATGAAGCTCTCAGTATGATGGTTATTAAAGGGACCTATTTTCCGCACATCGGGACAATAGACAGAGTATCACCGAGGATGTGGCTTTTCTTGGTGAGTTCCTACATCGAGGAGACTTTGCAATTTTTGGCAACCGTAGATCTCCGGGTATATTCAAAGAAGGTACCCGAACTGATGAAGAAAAATGGAGCCGGATACATAACGTTCATGGTGTATAACAAGCTATACACAGTGACGTTCAAGCAAATTGATAGGATTTTGGCTTCCCATCCGAAGACTCGGTGTATCCAGAAATAGGTGGCGACGAGACCGACAAGGTGTGGAATATGCTGACAGTTTGTGGGGTGTACGACTCATCAAGGAGTAAGGGAAATTGTATCAGGAACTCCGCTATCAACTATGCAAGGAGGGCCATCGCCAATGTACTTTTTGCTAGACCCTCCACCTTGCTGATCAACCTCAGAGAAATGCAAATGATGGTCATGGCGATGAAGCAGATAGTTGGATCTACTCCAAGCGGCATGCAAATCAAAGGAGGTGATGGAGATTCCGGCATGTCGTTCGTCCTGGCCAAGCAACTTCTAATTTACCATAATCGGGCAATGACACAAGCAGAAAGAAAAACCGGCAAGGCAAAATATATCTACATTGTTGGGGTGGTTGCATGAATTTTGGAGGCATGCAGAGTACCCTTGAACACGGAAAACGAGAATTGGGTTGAACCTTAATTTATGGATCTGAGGTACCTTCAAGGAGCAGGCCTCTTTGCTAAAGGCGAGTTTGAAGGCCGAGCCATGTACAAGTTCGACCACCCGGAGAAGAAAAACGCCAGAATCACTCTCCCTTGCCTGGAATACACCTCACTTAACGCAAGAGAGAACGCGACTTTCACCCCGCCCCTCGCATCTCTGCTCGGTGAAGACCCGTGAGGACAACAACCCCAGCAAGCCGAGGAGGAAGTAAATGAGGAAGATGTTGATCCGGAGTCCTACCTTTTCAAAGAGTTCACCGAGAAGAATCAAGGCACCGCAAACAAGGAAGCCCACAAGCGCATCGGAAATCTCCAAAATTAAGGAAAGTGGTTGCTAAAGAAGGTGAAGGGCTTTACGAAATAAAAGGAGGAGTGGCACAGCGAGAGATCAGAACTATGGAAGGCGATTGATGGGCTGCAACCATCAGTTAGAGGAATGGCACCTCAGCTTCGCACACATGACTCACTGCCACCAGCGAGGAGGCACTCAACCTCAGCGGATACCAGCTCTCACGAAGCGCGCCAAGAGCAACCGCAACACTGATTAGTGGAAATCTTTCGGGTGTACAAGAGGACAGGAAAGAAGGGCCATAGACGCCGGGCAGAACAAGGACAGACATCCCAGCCGAATCCCTCGCATGCGTCCCTCGCTGATCACAATCGCAAGGAGCACTTTGACGAACCACAACACATCGCACCTTGCAAAGGATTAGCTCCACAAGGGTATCCAAACCCTCACAGTTACACACTTAAGGACATGAACGCCTCAACTGCTCACCTTTTCGATTTTTAGGTAAAATACTCCAAAGCCTTTGTACATGCATTTTTATCTTTTTTGTTTTTCGTCTTTTGTTTGTCTGGACAACTCTCCTAGACTTCTATGCACACAAGGGATTGTGTGATTTAAGTTTGGGGGAAGGGTCTAGAGTACTCTCACATTGTTTCTTGTGTTCTTATTTTCCATTTTGCATACATTCGCATAGGTTGTAAAGATCCATTTATATTTTTCTTTGCTGGATTTGGTTGTTGCATTTCATAGCATCTAAGGCAAAGAAAAAACCAAAAAATTTTGAAATTTTTTGAAAATTAAATCCGAAAAAATAGAGTGATCATATGGTTGCATCCATTTAGCTTTGTCTTTAGGTTGCATTCACATAGAATTCATGCATTTGAACTTGTTATGTGGGAATGATCTTGATGATGGGAAAACTTTGTTAAGTTAGCTAGTAACCATTGTGAATGCTCTTGATTGGTAAATAGCCATTTTAGAAATTTTTTGGGCGGATCATTCACCTTGGTGAACTTTGCTTGGGTTGTATCTTAAAAATGCCTTGTTTGGTTCCTTCTAAAACCGAACTTGAATCGCCAATGTAGGGCCTAGAGATGTATCAAATACTTTCCTTCTTTATGTTTAGCATGATCCATTATGTATATGGTAAAACCCTCTCAAGTTAAGTGAAAAAATGAAAAAATGAAAGCTGCCCGCCAAACCGAGTAAGTGGTAAAGGTGAAGCGGCTAGAAGGATGCATAAACCCATAGCCTTTCACGATCGTGTATATCTGCCGTTTACTCCATATGCGGGTTGGTGAAGCAACTTGGAAGGAAGTGTAAACTTGTAGCCTTTCATGTTTGTGTAAGCCAACTTCGGAAAAGCCAAAAGGTCATATAAAAAAAGAAAAAGAAAAAGAATGAATAATCGGGAAGCAAAAGTATGAATGAGAGGGAACTTGAGTTGAAAAATGATCATGCTAAGCTTAGGGAAGTTGAACTATGTACTCGTTGATCTCTAGTCCCTTTTGAGGACCGCACCTAGAAGAAATAAGGAATTAGACTTGTACCTTTAGAGACCGGCTTAGGTATTAGGAATCCATAGGTTGGATGCTATTCTTGAGATTGATTACATTACAATTTCCAAAATTATAGAGCTCACATGTGGATTACAGCCCTAGCTTACAAAAGTTACTCGTTGGATAAGATGTTCCCACTTTGTGTGCAGTTTTTCCATCTTAAGTCATTGCACTTGCTTGAGGCCAAGCAAGATCTAAGTTTGGGAGAGCTGATGTGTGTGATTTTTGATGGTTTTAGAGTCTCATTTTAGGTCACTTTGCATTTATCTAGTCAGATTTTCCTTGCATTTAGATCTATTTAGTTTTGTTATGCATTCTTTGCATTTGCATTTGGAGTTTTGGAGTCCATCTAGGTAAAAGGAGCAGAAAATGAGCAAAACTAGAGCCAAGGAGAACTGTAGCAGCTGCTAGAACGTCTAAGTCAAGAATGATCATGCACCCTCGGATCGCCACCTCCTGGATCGTACACGAGGAATACCAAGAACACTCAACAACGGCCACCTCGGAAACTTGCCTCAATCTATTTGCCACGAGGGAAGACCGGTGCAAAATAAAGACTCTTTCCTCTTCACGTTAAAGGTCATACTCGGAGCCACAACTCAAAAAAGAACCACGAGGAAAAAGAAATGAAGCATTCCTCGGTGTCCAAGCTTGCGCAAGGACTCCGAGGGAAGCTTCACAAACTGCCTGGTTGACCGTCTTAGGTCGGTTTGACCATTAGGGTTATGAGAATGACCCTATAAATACCCCACTAATGACCCTCTTATCATTTTATCTGATGTTTTAGACGAAGAACTCTCTCTTTCTTTATTGCTATTTTCCTTTAAGCTTATTTTAAGGTTTGTACTCTTTAATAGTTATGAATACAATGATTTAGTTTTTGCTTGTTATCTTCATCTTTTTCTTCTTGCAATTTAGCTTCATTACTTTAATCATGTCATCCGAATCTACCTTATTCCTCAGCGCTCTCGAAATGAGGAGCAAGTAGATCCCTTTAGATCTCGAGGATGGGGAGATCGGAGGTGAGTCCGTTGATTCCCTAGCTAACCGATCAAAACGCTAATCTCTTCTAGTAAGCCCAAGCTTAATGTTGATCTCTTCCTGATCAGCTGAGATCTGATTTGAGTCATGACCGAAGGCTAGCACCGACGGAAATGAAGGCCTCGATCCTTACTAGAGATGGCTTGATCCACCAAAGAGAGATCTAGCATGTCGATCGGTCATTAGATGATTTGGGCAAGGCTTTATGTGTCCGGTTTGGCGAGATCATGGTGAGAATTGGAATGGATCAGCCGATCCGGATCAAGATCTTCACCGCGAGAGCGGGTTGATCTAACTAATCTCCTGGTCTAGAGATCGCTCAAAGAAATACGGCGAATGGGACCGGCGAGTTTACCGCTGATCAACCTCCCAATCCTCTTGATCCTTCCATCTAGCTTTGCTTAAACCCTTATTTTCATTTTGTACTCTGTTTTTGCACCATTTCTCTGTTTTCCTATTTCAAATTCTGTTTTATTTTTGTTTCTAGCTTATTTTGTACTCTGTGCTAGTTTGCTAGTTTAGTATCTTTAGAGTCTATCATTGTGACAGGATGTTAGATTAACTTGAACTAGGATTTGGTATTAGGTAGATTGTTAACAAGCATTTCCGAGTATTGGTTTGACAAACCCACTCTACTCACCACCATACTCTATGATTTGATAAGAGAACTGCAAAAACTCTTTTATCAACACGCTCCGAGATAAAGGGGTTATGCCCTCTTGATGACTATTTCCAGCATTTAAGTATGAGTTAAGAGCAAAAATTCTGCTGAGTCCACCTTTTGTCAAAGAAGAATCTTTTGACAAAAGTGACATCATCTGCAGCAAAGGTAGTGAAAATGGGTTTATGATCCGAACCCATTATCTCCATATACCTTGTATTAGTCTTTGGGATTAATCTCCATAACTGTTCATTACCAAAGGATATATCTAGACGGAGTTCAACCCAACTATTATTTCTTAGACCCATCCATGAGAAACTTGGTCCAGTACTAGAAAACTCCAGCATATTGCACTCTAATAATAGATTTTTAAAATTATCCATTGTGCAGAGTAAGCGAGGAGGTCCTCCCTATTTTTCTTGGTTGCTCTGAATTTCGTTGAAATCACCAATGAATACCCATGCCGCACTTTGATTGTTATTTATATTTCTGATGTGATTCCAGACTTGAGGTTGTAGGTGATGAACCGGGTGACCATATACAAAAGAGACAAAAATGGAATGCATTCCAATACAAAGTTTTGTGTCAGTGGTGTGAGAGTTACCTTGAAGAACCACTGAGTCCTCTTTGATCTTCCAAAAAATGGCTAAACCTAGGCCTGCAGGGTCAATAATATAAGAATTCTGGTATCCCAGCCATTTCTGGATTTGTAAGATATAATCTCTCGTATTTTTTGTTTTCATAAGAAATATATAGTCTAGAAATAAGTTATGTCTTACTTTCTTGATACGTCGAACTGTCAAGTTATTTCTCAGTCCTTGACAGTTCCAACTCAGGATACTCATTGGTTCTTGGATGGCCTAAGGATAGCCACCACACCTTCCACTGAATCATCCTCACCAATCTTTTGTCCAACATCGTCTTCTTGTATTTTCTAGTTTTTCTTGTTACTTGTTTGACAAGGAAACCTCTCCATGGTGAGGGATGGAGATCCCAAGTGTACGGGCTTATCATCATGTATCATAAGGGGGTATTTGGTCTTTTAGATATGTATGTATGTTTTAATCTTGGTCTCCTGGTTAGAGGCGTAGGTTCCTTGTCATCCACAATGGGAACCTTCTGTTGTGAATCCCGTGTAGCTTCATATGGGACCACTGCACTTTGCTCATTTTTCTCTGATTGTTGTAGCATTGGAGAGGTAGTATTCATGTTTGGTGTTTCAAAAGTGTATGTTTATGACCAACCTCCGCCATTGAGCTGTCTCCCATTAACAATGTAGAAGTTATATGTGCATTACTGGAGATGAATTCCTTAGTGAGGGGGGCTCTCTAATTATAGGTGTGATGTCATGAGTCTGGTTTCTTAGTTTGTGGTATCTAGTACTCGTGCTTGCCTGGTTCTTTTTGCTTATGTCATCATCTGTATGGATCGATTCCGGATTCCCTTTGGACGATGTTTGTCCATTATCCATGGATTTGAGCTGTGATGTTTCCTTTGTAATATCATCTCGTAACTATGTAGGTGGTGAGGGAGTACTTAGCCAAGGATAGTATGCTTTATCATGTGTTAGCTTAAAACAATGATAGCATGATTTCTTCACTCTTTCAAACTCAAATTGTATCGTAATCGTTTTGCCATCAGGGAAACAAAAAACACGGTGTGGTTTAAGGGGATTATCTAGATCATACTCCACTTTAACTCTAATGTATTCATGTAATTTGGTTCGGTTATCATCATGATCAATTTCTAGTACCTCTCCAATAGTGCTCCCTACCGCTTTAAAGAAATCAAAGGTATGGTGTTGTATCATAATGTTAAACATGCGGACCCAATGGGAACCTTGCTAATGCGGTAATCTTCTTGAACATTTCTTTTTCTTTCCACTACTATACCCCATTCATCAAAATTCCATAGCCCAAGGTTTGTAATCGGCACCAGATATTCCTCCAAAGGAAATTTGAAATAGAAATGATCCTGAGAAATCACTGTACCTATGATCCTCGAGTAAGTATGCCAAATTCAAGGCATTGTCAACATCACTTTAGCCATATTATGTATTTTTGGATTAAGAAGACGACCTAAAAGCACGCATTCAGTGGATTGATTAGCAATGTAGTTTCCATCTACCGGTAGAATGATCGTATCTTCATCTGTTAGGTTCATGGATTTGAAAGCTTCAGGAAGTGAGGAAGCTTCTTGATCCATTGAAAGTAACCGTAGTTATAATGTTGTTGCAATTCGGTGTACCATAAATGTAGTTGTTGTTGAATTTCCTCCTAACGGCCGATTTAGTTCAGATTGGTTACATGCAACTTAAGATTCATGTCAAATGATCATAATTAATCTTGTATACGAGTGGAGGACAATCACGATGTGCGATCAGAGAGAGCCGAAGCGCATGGAAAGGGAATGAAGTGGGATGCAAGGAGCAGGAGGTTGTATATTGATTAGAAGCGATGAAAGAAGTTCAAAATAGAGATCTGGAGGAAGATCTAACCGATGCGAATTGAAGAGAGGGCAGATGAGAGCTATAGGACAGACATTATGAAGAAATGCATGTTAGTGGATGATGATTTCTAGCTACGAGAAGACCGGTGAAGGCGAGCGCGGAGGAATAAGAACAGAGCGATAATGAAGAAGAGGAGAGCTTAAGGAAGAAGAAAACAAGAAGATGGACAACCAGCAACAAGATGCCTTGATTCGTTGGATGTACTCTGACACTCCTTCTGACTGGAGAGCAGTGGATAGAGAAGTCATTTCTATATCTTTTATAGTAATAAAAACACAATTTTAATTCATTGATTTTTTTATTGATCGGTTATATCTCTTGATAAGATTTGATAAGGCAAGAAAACATGGAATTTACTAAGCATTTTGATAAGTTTAGGACTTTGTGGGCTGAGCTTGAGATGCTAAGACCGAGCAGTCTTGACCCGGCTATTATCAATGAAACGAGGGAGCAAGACAAGGTGCTGTACTTCTTGTTAGGTTTGAACCCGAGATTCAATGGCTTTATAAAGCATCTGTTGTGTGCGGACAAGCTACCCAGCCTCGAAGAAGTGTACTCTCAAGCACGACGTTACTAGTTTAACCGAATAAGGTCTTTTACATATTTGTTTTCGATTGATTAGTTTGCGTTAAGCTCAAGTAAAACAGACTTTGTGTTAAGCTTATTCCCTTGAACAGTTGTAACTTGATGATGTTGAAACTCACATCCTTCCCTCTATTTTCACTCTGTTTCTTAAAGAGTAAACACTCAAGTTAACACCCAAATATTCTTTCTGTTCTTTGCTCTCAAAACCCGTCTTGTGTTACATATCTCACCATCCTTGCAATCATATCGTTGCAAGAGCACATTAGCATAATCTTCAGGTTTGTGTGTAGGACTTCAACCTTTGCTTAAACTTCTGCCTCTACTATAATCATTGATTTATTGCATGAATATTTGGCTCAATAAGATCGGTGTTAGTAATATAATTGCTTCTACTTTTTTGCCAAAGACTCTGGGAATTGATTGTTAGTACACTTACAAAGACTAACAAAGCTTATAATGGCATGAACTAATATAACCAACTGCAGAGAAAAATTTAAAAGTGTGAGACTTTTAAATCCAGCATTACTGAGGTGCTAATATTTAGAATTACTGAGATGTATTGTTCTTAGAAATGTGTTGGAGCAATAATGTTGTCTCAGTAGCAAAGTCAATTGGTGAAACTCTTTTCACAGAGATCAAGAATCAGATTTTCATCAATCAACAACTAAGCAAAGTAATGAAGAGGTTTGGAAACTCATGCAGGTGAAATGGGCTAATGGTAAAATATGGATACAGAGGCTCATATCAGTCTTGAGATTTGCTAGAAAAATCCAATATTTATTCAATCTTGTACAGCAACTTAACTAGTTTACATTACTTCATAGACTCACTAAAAGTGTTCTTGATCAGGTATTAGTACGGATGCGATCCGTACATCTATCCGCACCATTATCATCAAAGCCAAGCATCACCTTATGGTTGGGAGGCTTAGTTGAGAAGTAAGGAGTAGTTGGGATATAAGAGCAGGTGTAACGCTTATCTTAACCTGTTTTTAATAAGGGTTCTTAAAACTTTTTTTAAATAATATTAATAAATTAACAGAGTAATCATAGAACCGGTTCTAAAATAAAAAATTTAGGAGTCTAGTTCTTAGCCACGTGGCATCATCAGATTGGTGAGCAGTGTTAGTCGTGTTTAAGGAGGGGGGAATTCATTTCTGCGAGAGAAACAAAAAAAAAGAGAAGAGGCGATTGCGATTGCGAATGAGAGGCGATTGAGTGATCTAGGGTTCTTCATTTTCAGAGGTAAATCGAAGCAATCCTCGTATTTTTTTCTTTGATTTTGATCATCTTAGGTTGTTTACTTGCATATTTTGGGTTTTAGGGTTCGTGTTTTTGTGGAAATAGGGTTCGTAAATTTGGGGATCTAGGGTTTTGATGTTTCGTAAATGGCCAGATTATGTTCTCTTGTTATAGCTGCAAAGAGATAAAAGATGTTGGGAGAGATTGTAAATGGCCAGATTATGTTCTCTTGTCTTAATTGTTTGCATTTTGTGGTTTTTGGGTTTGCAGATAATGTCTCTCCATGACTAATTACAGTGAGAAATCCATTGAAGGTCTCTCTATTGCCTTCTTAACGACCTGGATTATTGGGTAAGATGATCAATATTAAGTCAAATGTTATTGCTCCTTGAAATGTTTCTCGATTGAATTGACCTTTGGATTAATGAGAGTTTGCTAAAATGGTTTGTTGTGTAGGGATATCTTCAATCTTCTTGGCTGCTTGATGGAACTAGCTACTGTGAGTATAATATTTTCTAAACCAGAGTTTTATTTAAATATTTTTATCCCCTTGAGCAGCTTAGATATAACTGAATTTTCAAACTTTTTTTGCAGCTTCCAACACAGTTGTACATGGCATTGGCAATTTACAAAGCAGCTGTATGTTTTTAGTGTTTATTTGTGTTGTGTCTTTGAGTCTTATCTTTGGTTCGTTAGTAATAAGAGGCATGGTCTCACTAGTTTGTTGGGTCAATTATGTTAGCGGTTTAATAGGTTGTAGTTGAGCTAGTTGAGCTCGTAAATAAAGTAGATCATTCAGTGCATTTGTGTTCTCTGAATTACAATTACAATTTATTTCTTTGCTTGATTTGTATGATT
>OVBA01009608.1:0-10279 GCA_900406435.1 Lepidium aucheri | reverse complement strand
TCTACTATAACTCCTAAACTCTAAATAATAGTAGACTTCACCTGAAGTCTACTGTAAACCCNTAATTACTTAATTATAAACCGTAAATTATCGACTATTTTCCAAAAATATTGAACCAAATATACTTATTTCCAAATATATGCACAAATTACCTCTTTTACTACAATATTTGAAACCCCACAAGATAATCATAACTTATTACTCTAAACCCTAACTCATGCCATAGTTTGGTTATGAACCATAAGATTTTGATCCTATCATTGTAAATTGTAAATTCTAAATCCTAAATTGTAGATTGTAAATTCTAAGTTCTGAATTGTAACTCCTAAATCACTAACACTAAATTGTAACTCTTAAATCATTAACACTAAATTGTAACCCCTAAACTCTAAACAATAGTAGACTTCACCCGATGTCTACTAGTTAAAAGAAGACTTCAATATGAAATCTCCTACGATTAAACTTCACCCGATGTCTAGTTGTGAAAAAGAAGACTTCACGTGAAGTCTACTATAACTCCTAAACTCTAAATAATAGTAGACTTCACCTGTTGTTTTCCTGTAAACCCTAAACACTATATTCTCAATTATAAACCCTAATTACTTAATTATAAACCGTAAATTATCGACTATTTTCCAAAAATATTGAACCAAATATACTTATTTCCAAATATATGCACAAATTACCTCTTTTACTACAATATTTGAAACCCCACAAGATAATCATAACTTATTACCCTAAACCCTAACTCATGCCATAGTTTGGTTATGAACCATAAGATTTTGATCCTATCATTGTATATTGTAAATTCTAAATCTTAAATTGTAGATTGTAAATTCTAAGTTCTGAATTGTAACTCCTAAATCACTAACACTAAATTGTAACTCTTAAATCATTAACACTAAATTGTAACCCTCCATTCTAACTTGATCCATACTATACTTCTTTTCCCCCATGTTAAATCTAATTTTAGTTTTAATACATCATATTTGCTTATTATTAGATCTTGGAATCAATAATAAAAATACTTACTATTTAATTTTTCGTTAACTATTTAATTTTTAACTAAATATAATATTAAAAAGTAGACTTCACGTGAAGTCTCCTCCTAAAAAAAGCAGACTTCAGGTGAAGTCTTCTCGGAGTAGACTTCACGTGAAGTCTCCTTAATCTGCGAGGGGTACGAATGTAATTTTGTTATCAGGTTTTTTTGTTTACTCATTAAGGGTAAAATTATAATTTTGCTACCCATGTGAGTTAGTTTTGGAATAAAAAATGAAAGGGATATATTTTTGTATTCAAAATCAATTTTTAGGTTACTTTTGATATTTTCCCAAAATTAAATTGTAATAAAAAAACATATAAGTTAACACAAAAAAATAAAATTAACTGCAAATAATTATTTGTTGGTTGCAAATATAAATATGTTAAACACAAAAGCAACAAATAATCGAGAAAGTAAGATGGTATCGTTTCTTGGTGCTTAGGATAGAGTATCGGAGTGGGACCCTAGAAAGAAATATGAGACAAATGTTAAATATAACTACAAACATTTAAAATAACTTCAAAACGTTAAATATAACTACAAACATTAGTTTTAACTGCAATTGGGGAGGGGGACTTACAATTGACAAGAGTATGCATAGTGAAACATGCTTACACAATACATAACATATAAATAAGCATAACAGTGGATGGTCATAGGTTGTTTTGCACAAACACAGAGAACAATATCTTGCAATGGTACTCAAGATTGTCCATTTCTTCGCGTATTCCTGAAACATATGCAGCATATGATTGACCTTCTCGTCGGTTTCTTCATCGGACCATATCGGATTTCTTCGGGACAACATATTCCAATGATATGATGGATTGGATGTTAACCTTTAAATCAGATTGTGATAGTTTACAATATATTTTACTTTAACTTACTTATTTTACGGGAACAAGAATATTTTGCATATAACTTAAAACATCGCCTTGCAGTGTAAGTCACTTTAAATTATTTTTGCTGGCACAATAAATTTATATGATAACAGAAATGTTAACTGCAATCACACAATATTTTATGCCAAGTAGATGCTTTAACAAGTAAGAAGCCTACAAAATTGTATGTTGCTTAAGAAGATCCGTTAACAAAAAAATTATCTGCTAACTCGACATACTTTATGAACCAGTTAGAAGACTACACAGTTCTACGTATGCAAAACAAAGATGTATCAGATAGCTAATTTATTTAAAGTAAACTGATTCGTTTGCATATATCATTGGAACCAGTTGAAGAACTTGCTGCTTAAAAGTCTATGATTCAAAACTAAATACACACATTAAAAATAAACACAATACATATGCCAAAAGGCAGATTCATGCCTAGTTATACACTAGGGGCATAAGCACAAATCTTCAAAAATCATATTCTAACTCGAATTCAGGCTTAGTTATGCCAGTTACACAGTTACGCATTTATCAGGTCTTCATCTACGGCTTTAGAGAAGTCCGATGAGATGATGGACTAGATGTTAAATTACAAATAAAAATTTTGCGGTTATTATGTATACAAGTATGCAAAACAAATATGTATCTTGTAACTAATTTATTTGAAGTCAACTTATTTGTTTGCATATATCATTAGAAACAACTTGAAGGACTTGTTGCTTACTCACCAATGAAGAATACCAAAAGCTATAACTCATCCCAAATATCAAACAAAATTAGACTCTAAAACTCACCAAAAAGAATACCAAAACTCAGACCAATAGATAATTAGAGCTAGATACAATGTTTTAGGAAGATTATCAATTTAAACTCTAGATCTAAAACATTACTCCCAAATCACAAAATACAAATACCTAACAATTTATAAATTCCCAAAATCGAAAGTCATTTAAATACAATGATCTAATTGTGAAACCCAATTACAAAGATCTAATTTCCTAAGATTTAAAGATAGTTGATATGAACTTTTTTTTTGAATTAATAAGATAGATTAGAGGAGAAGAGAAGTTAATTAGAAAACTTAAATAGAGAAGAAAAAGATAGAACAACATGAGAGAAGAAGATGAGATGTGGGAGAACCTAGGAGGAAGAAGATGAAGAGATAAGAAAAAAATATGAAAGAGAAATTAAAAGATGGTACAAAAATCTTAAATTTGTGTATAGCTAACCTAAAACTATAGGCTTTCTCTATAACTAAATTAGATAACTTTTGAACTTATCTACTATAATTTCTCAAAATTCTATTTATTATTCGATAATAATGAGTATATAGTTTTTGTGTGTTTTCTTTTTTTTCGGTCGAGTTTTTGTGTGTTTTCTAAACATTTGATATTATTACAAAAAAATTCTATGTTTTATATATTACAAAATGATTGAAAAAGTTAATATATTATATACGTTAACTTGTAAAATTATAATCGGGAAAACTGTCAAAAAACATGTGAACTTGCAAAACCTGGTTGATTTAACTACAAACTCTAGACTCCGTCAATTAAAATACTAATTTAATGTTGACCTTAAACAAACACTAAAGTTTGAGTTAACTCGGCCAATTGAACATTCCGAAAATCCCAAATTTAAAATTTCTCAAAATTCGAAAGCTAATCCGATTTTTCAAAATTTGATTCAGTTCTTATCTTCATTTTAATAAACACTTAAGCTTGGTTTTTTACATTCTTTCAAGAATGAACTCAAATTTGAGTTTATTTTAACACATATATCCATAAGTTTGAAACTCAAATTTGAACTTATTTTTGAAAGAAAATAGAAAAGCAAGTTTAGGGGTTCTTTAAAATGAAGATAAGAACTGAATCGAACTTTGAAAATTGGTTTGGCTTTCGAATTTTAAGAAATTTTTTAAATTTGGGAGTTTTAGAATGTTCAATTGGCCGAGTCAACCCAAACTTTAGTGTTTGTTTAAGGTCTACATTAAATTGATAGTTTAATTGACAGAGTTAGAAGTTTGTAGTTAAACCAATTAGATTTTGCAAATTCACATGTTTTGTGAGAGTTTTCCCAATTATAATCACTGCATATACATCTTGGCCGTACATAATTAATTTCAGCAGTTGCACCAACAACAGAGTAAAGGACAAGAACTATAAAATTTGTCATCTGCTACTATAATATTTGCTAGAAAATGATGTGGAATTCGACAGAAATTTAAAATACAATTAAACTCACTACAGACAACATTCATTAAAAACTATAAACTAAAGAAAAAAAAACTTGGATATATCACAATCATATGAAAGATGAAACAAAAATATATTATTTTGTTAAATAATTTTATTTAAAAAAACCTCAATTCGTTGACCCTTCACTGTCCTCCAATGGCGGCCCCTCTCTCTTTCTCCATCGCAATATCTCTCTTCCATCTCGTAATTTCTATATCTCTCTCTAAAAAAGCTCAAATAGGCCAGCAAGCAAAATAGTCCAAAACAAAAAAAATAATAATAATAATAATACAAGATAAGAAAAAAAAAAAGAGTCCAATTTCTACTTTTAAAGAAAAAAATTTTAATGTGAAAAGGAAAAAATTTGCCTTTTTAACACCCCATTCCCTCTTTCTCCGGCACTCTGTATATCGAAAAACGAGACCAAAGAAACAACTTTTAAGCTCTCTTGTTTTTGTGTGTTTTCTCTGTTCTCTTTTCTTTTTGTTTTCTGCAATGGAGGAAGAAACGAGAAGCTGGTTAATTCCAAAGGTTGTTGTTTGGTCTTTAATCTTTAGCCTTGTAATAGTGAAGAGCATGTCTCTGTTATGGTGGAAACCCAGAAAGATTGAAGAACATTTCTCAAAACAAGGAATTCGAGGACCTCCTTATCATTTCTTCATCGGAAATGTTAAAGAACTAGTTGGAATGATGATTCAAGCCTCTTCTCATCCTATGCCTTTCTCTCATAATATTCTTCCTAGAGTTCTCTCCTTCTATCATCACTGGAGAAAAATCTACGGTTCGTGTTTTTTCCCTTTCTCTCATCATGTTCTTATTTCAGATTCAGATAGATTTATGAAACTACTTATGTATGCTCTGTTTCTAATCTGTCAGATTTTGGTTGCACATAAACCCTTTTGTCTTTTATTGTTTTTTTTTTTTTTTGTCTTTTGTTAAATCTGACGAGAAAGTGTCTTCTTCTGTTTTGGTTTTCTTTGATCTTCAAGTTGATTTAGAAAAGCTCGGTTATTTTTTCTTCCAGGTTGTGATTTGGTCTGATTCTTTGTGAAATGTGATTTCATGTCAAGCAATACATTTGTTTTATTTAATTTTTTTTTTAAAACAATCTTTCGTTTGATTTTGTTTGGTCATGATCGAATTATGATGTGAGTACTTTGATGTGAAAAAGGAAGCTCTATTTCTTCCCTCACGGGCTTAGTCATCATTTTCCTCTCTGTTAACTCTTGTCTTGTTTCTTTTAGCTCAGCTAATGAGAAGAAGAAAAAAACGAAAAATAATATATACTATATATTGGTTAATGTTCAGTGAAATTAAATAGCATCAATGAGGTAAAATATGGTGCATTAATAGCAACAGCAATAACCATACCTCTCTCTTTTTTATATCAAAGTTCATAATTTGAGAATCTATTCATGTTTATTAATATATTTACAGTATATATCTTTTGTTACCTAGTTAAATTAAAATTAACTTTCAGGTGCTACATTTTTGGTTTGGTTCGGTCCAACTTTCCGATTAACGGTAGCGGATCCGGATTTAATTCGAGAGATTTTCTCAAAGTCTGAGTTTTACGAGAAGAATGAAGCTCACCCTTTAGTTAAACAGCTTGAAGGTGATGGACTACTTAGTCTTAAAGGAGAAAAATGGGTTCATCATCGTAAAATCATTAGTCCTACATTTCATATGGAGAATCTTAAATTGCTTGTGCCGGTTGTACTTAAAAGTGTGACGGATATGGTAGATAAATGGTCGGAGAAGTTGTCGGAAAGTGGTGAGATTGAAGTTGATGTTTATGAATGGTTTCAAATTTTGACTGAAGATGTTATAAGTAGAACAGCTTTTGGAAGTAGCTATGAAGATGGTCGAGCTATTTTTAGACTTCAAGCTCAACAAATGCTTCTTTGTGCTGAAGCTTTCCAAAAAGTCTTCATTCCTGGTTACAGGTAGTTCTTTTCTTCAGCAACAATTAGCCTGTTCAGTTCTACTACCAGATGCATATAAGCTCTAATTGGCAATTTGCCTAGTCGCGTTTTTTTTTAAATGGGAATTCACAAAAAAAATTTAACCCCATAACTTGCACAATTAATAATCTTGATCAGCAGGTCACTGCGCTAAAACTGAATGTGATTGGTTCGGGAAGCTTTGAATCAGATTAATTTATCAAATAGTATATATTTATATTTTATTTTTATGTCAGATTTTTTCCGACAAGAGGGAATCTGAGGTCTTGGAGGTTAGACAAGGAGATAAGGAAGTCATTGCTGAGGTTAATAGGTCGACGGAAGAAGAGGTATGGCGACGGAGAAAAAGGGAAGGAAACGGTGGTTGCTAAAGATTTGTTAGGGCTGATGATTCAAGCGGCGAATGTGACAGTGCAAGATATTGTAGAGGAATGTAAAAGCTTTTTCTTCGCCGGAAAACAGACAACATCTAATCTGCTGACGTGGACGACCATTTTGCTATCCATGCACCCGGAGTGGCAGGCCAAAGCACGTGATGAGGTCCTCAGGGTCTGCGGCTCACGTGATGTCCCCACTAAAGACCATGTCGTTAATCTCAAAACGGTGCGTTTTAATCTCTTCTTCCTTTCTTTTTCTCAACCCACCAATTTTAATGTTTATACAAATTTAACAATAATAAATCACAGCAAATAAGGAACAAATTGGTGATGACAGTTTCCGTCCCCTAATTCTCTTTGTTTTATATAATTACATATCTATAAAAGACTATTGTCAATTCTTTTGCAGTTAAGTATGATTCTAAACGAGTGTTTAAGGTTGTATCCACCAATAGTAGCAACAATCAGACGTGCTAAGTCAGACGTGAACCTAGGAGGTTACAAAATCCCTTGTGGTACGGAACTCCTAATTCCTATCATAGCCGTACATCATGATCATGCTATTTGGGGAAACGATGTAAATGAATTCAATCCTGCTCGATTTTCTGATGGAGTTCCTCGTGCTGCGAAAAATCCTGTGGGTTTCATACCTTTCGGTCTTGGTGTCCGAACTTGCATTGGACAGAACCTTGCCATACTTCAAGCCAAATTGACACTTGCTGTCATGATTCAACGCTTCACATTTCACTTGGCTCCTACTTACAAGCACGCACCGACTGTCCTCATGTTGCTATATCCTCAGCACGGTGCACCGATCATTTTCCGGCAATTCAACCATCACGACAAAACCAAAGGGATCAATGCTCCTTGATTTGATGAAAATTATCTGAAGCTTTTCATAACTGACATGCTCTTATTATTGTCATTTTTTAACCTTCATAAATATATATATATATATATATAGTTTTAACTTTTCTAAATCATTGTTTTTTTTCTTTATCATTTCTATAAATTTAGTTTCGTCCTTGGGTTTTCAATTTCAGTTATACACTTATGCTTTATAACCTTGCAGTAGTGGATATGTTTAATTTATTTTTTTCTTTTTTGAAATCTAGGAGTTGGAATTTTGGTCGAAGCGAATACTAACAATTATGTTTAAATTTTGCTTTGATTACTATTTTGTACGTATTGTAAGTTTGTATCATATAAAACTTTAATTTCCTCAATTTTCAAATCATGTTACAGAATTTTTTTTGATTACTAATTTATATGTTTTGTACAATATAGATTTTGGCAAATATAATTCATTAAAGATTTTAGGTGTTACACATTTATCAATTTCTTGCAAAGGATTGAGATTACATGGAGCCTACACCATAAACTAAGAAAGCTACTCAACCATCAAAAGGATATGAGTATGGTAGGTCCAAATCGTTCAATCCCAATAAACGAGAATCTAATAAAAAGGAAGAAGGTCGATGAATTGGTTTAAAGTTAACAAAACGGACCAGTGTCAGCGCGTTAGCCATTAAAAGCAAGAATATTTTTTGCGAAATGAGAATCAGTGTGCTAACCAATTAAGGAAATAAAATATCGTCAATTTGTAGAGATTGATTGATGCAATAAAGGAGACAAAGACACTGCCTAATCCGGCAATGGTGGAAAAGTTAGAATATTCTTCAGAAATTTGGAGGAAAACATCTATAAAGAAAAGAGTTGTGAATTAGAGCGCCATGATCTCAACCACAATCACAAAAAGAACAAGTTAGCATGAGAGTGTGAGAGAGAGAAATTATTTCGTTTCTAAGCAGAAACTTATACCAATTCTCTTTATTTATCTGTTTAATCCAATAAAATCTCTTTGATTCTTGATTGTTGGTTTACTCATAAATAATTTGGTACCCACCCTGGGGCATAAAGCAAACATGTAATAAATCAAACTACGTTTAAGGATTGATCCATTCAGGATACGTAGGCAGCTCACTTTAAGTGATTCCAGCTATATCTTAATAAAAATATATATATAAAGCCAAAAGGCAACCATCAGAGCAGCTCAGCGATAAAATCCGAAAACGTCGTTTAAGACTTGGAGAGAACTTTGCCCAAAAATAAGGAGGAGAACTGCAAGATCCCTCCAGGAAAATAGAATCAGCTGTAAAATATTTTGGGCTGGTAAAATTATTCTCGGAATTGCTCATAAAAATTAAACCAAGAAGGCAAAAAGCTAGAGAGAACAAAGGAAAGAGAGAAAACAGCTTGAGAAGATGATTCTGAAACCAGCGAAGCACAAAGACAAGTAGTGGGAGAAAAAACCTTTCTAGATCCCATGACCTTAATCGCCAAAAAAGAAATATCTGAACTGTCGAAATCGACGCTAATCTCTAGAAGGCAAACAAAACGGCGTCTAAACTCTTACCAAAACCAAAGAACCCATAGAGGCACATGAAAAAAAAAGAATGAAGGATGTCATAGCCAGAAATGCCCAGACAAACAACTAAGCCAAACAAACAGATCAAATAGATAATTATGCCGAATAATAAAAGGCCCAGATAAACTATCAGGCCCAACAACAAAAGGCTCAAATAAGCAACAAAGCTGAACATTAAAAGACTAAATAAACAGGCCAAAAAGTCGCGAAACAACGCGCTTCGGAAGATTTAATAAGGGGAAGTCAAAATGGGTTGAACCCGCATCCAGCTATTTAGCGGATAAATGAAAGCGATCATGATAAAAAAACAAAATCATGAATTCATGTCAAAAAGCAAAACAACCAAGTTCTATGAAAAGCCCATCCGGGCACCAAAATTCATAGTACGACAAAAAAGGGAAAAGAAAAGAAAGGCGCAAAACATAAACGAAAAAGATAAACTCCTAGTTGATTCTACGAATAGAAGAGTCAGAGCCTCTACCAGAATCAGGGTCCCAAGTCAAGGGCACAGACCCCGCTAGACTCTCTAGAGGAGCTTCCATGCCCAAATCATGGATGTCGAGACTAGGGACCCTCACGGCATAAAAAGAAGCGTGGCTGGCCACACTTCGATGCCTCATGTTATCCATCCTCCTCAGTGATATCTCTGCCACGATGATAAGTGTGATTTTTAACGGTTTTAGAGTACTATTTTAGGTTGTTTTTGTATCTGTTTAGCTAGTTTTCCTTGCATTTAGGTCCATTTAGGTTAGTTTTGTACTTTTTGCATTTGCATTTGGAGTTTTGGAGTTTTCCTAGGTATTAGAGCAAAAACGACCATAAAATAGAGCTAAAATATCCGAACAAGCTGCTAAGGAAAAGAAGTTGCTCAACACTCGGATCGCTACCTCGCGGTTCGCTGGCGAGGATCACTCAGTTCACTAACAGAAAGAAGCCTCAGTCGCCCACCTCGACTTATCCATCGCGAGGGAATCTCAACCTGAACCACTCGGACTACTTACTCGGCAATTAATCAGCGAGGACAACATCAAGACTATTCCTCGATCACCAAACTCGGCATTGACCAGCAAGGAGAAGATTTCCGGTTATGAATTGAAATCGGTTTATCTAATAGGGTTACGATAATAACTCTATATGTACCCTTTGTTGGTCATTTTATCATTCATCGGATGTTTAGCAAATAGAAAACTCTCTCCAATTTCGTTCTAGCTTTATATTTGGATCTTAAGGTACTTTGTTTATGAGTTTTATGCTTGAATGAATTGAGTATTTGCTTAGATCTTTGTTATTTACTTTCTTTTCTTCATTTTTCTTATTGCTGTTTATGCTTATGAATAT
>OVBA01009606.1:0-10285 GCA_900406435.1 Lepidium aucheri | reverse complement strand
AGATGGCTTAGATCCGCCAAGGAGAGATCTAGCATGTGGATCGGTCATTAAGCACTTCGGGCCGGACTTTATTCTTTGGATCCGGCTTGATCGCGGCTAACGTCGTAATGGATCTGCTGGATCGGAAAGGGATCTTCACCACGAGAGTGGGCTGATCTAGCTTGTCCCGGTTTAGAGCTCGCTTTATAAAGCTCGGTGGTGTTGGATCAGCGAGTTAACCACCGATCACCCATTCTCTATCCTCTAGATTCATGCTTAATTTCATAATTTATTTCATTTGCTAGTTTTCACTCTGTTTTATGATCATTTCCCTGTTTTGAATGTTCTTTTTATGTTTTAATTTTGTCTTTTAGTGTAGTTTGTCCTATTAGCTAGTTTAAGAGCTCACATGAATATTGGCCTAACTTTGTTACTGATTGTTAGGTTGCTTGGACTAGATCTTATTACTAGATAGGCTGTTTGAAAGTACCTCCGAGTATTGGTTCGACAATCCACCTACCTATCACCATACCTCAATGATTTGATCACATAGACCGAACAATCTTGTTATCAGTCACGATCCGATACTAATGTCCGTGGTAAACACCACCTCTTCAATGAAAAGGTTCACGACTTGGGAGGCGTCGTTTGTCTTGTCACAAGGGATGAAATTCGCCATCTTGGAGAATCAGTCCACAACCACAAATATAGAGTCTCGTCTTTGATACTTGGGCAAACCTAATATAATCTGTGGAAACATCTACCAAAGGGGCATTAGGTATAGGCAAAGGTAAATAAAGACCATGAGGATGTGACCTGGATTTGGCATTAAGGCATGTAATGCACTTTTGACAATGCTGGAAGACATCTCTTTTCATGTGCAGCCAATAGAAGTGCTCTTTAAGCGTGCTTAAGGTCTTCTTAACTCCAAAGTGGCCCATTAGTCCACCGCCATGTGCTTCATCAACTACTAATTCCGAGATGGATCCTTGGGGAATACATAGTCACTGTTTCTTGAATATGAAGCCGTCTTGAATGTAGAAGTCGCCAAAAACTCCTCGCCTACAAGCTTCATATATCTCTTTGAAATCTGCATCACTAGCATATTGTGATTTAATAACTTCAAATCCCAATATATTAGCTTCCACAGTGGAGATTAAGGCATAACATCTTGACAAGACATCCGTGACCACATTATCTTTCCTTTTCTTGTATTTGATGACATATGGGAATGTCTCGATGACGCAAGTCAGCGTGCGTGCCTCTTCTTTAGGTTAGTTTTGCCTTTCAATTGCTTCAAGTTCTCATGGTCGGTGTGGATGATAAACTCTTTAACTAGCAAATAATGTTGCTAAGTTGCTAATGACCAAACTAAGGCATATAATTCTTTGTTATACATCAGGTAGTTAAGGTTAGCTCCACTGAGTTTCTCACTAAAGTAAGCTACGGGTTTATTCCCTTAAGTGAGCACAGCTCCAATGCCAAGTCTTGATGCATCACATTCAACCAAAAATATTAGATCAAAATTTGGTAAGGACAATACCAAGCCTTGTGTAAGGCTGTCCTTGAGTCGTTGGAAGGCCTTTTCTTGGCTTTCGCCCCATTTAAAGGGTATATCCTTCTTGATAACCGTGGTGAGTGGGGCTGCTATGGTATTGAAGTCTCACACAAATCTACGGTAGAAGTTAGCTAGTCTGTGAAAACTACGAACGTACCCTAATGGTGGTCAAGGTTGGCCATTCTTGGATGGTTTTGATCTTCTCTTCCTCGTAGTCATGTGGAACTAACAACAAAACCTAGAAATACTAACTCATTAGTACAAAAGACACACTTCTTAAGGTTGGCGTAAAGACCTTCCTTGCAAAGTGTACTCAAGACCGTCTCTAAATGTGAGATGGGTTCGCCCAAGTTCTTGCTATAAATTAGGATATCATCAAAGTATACCACAACGAACTTTGAGATAAAAGGTCAAAGAACCTGGTTCATAAGGCGCATGAATGTGCTTGGAGCGTTGGTGAGTCCAAACGGCATGACAAGCCACTCGTATAGGCCTTGCTTGGTCTTGAAAGTGGTCTTCCATTCATCCCCTTCTCTTATTAGTAGTTGGTGATATCTGCTCTTCCAATCTGGTTTTGAGAAGATGATAGCTCAAGATAGTTCGTCTAACATGTCGTCTAGCCGCGGGATCAGATGATGGTATTTGATAGTTATGTTGTTTATGGCGCGGCAATCTACGCACATCCTCCAAGCTCCGTCTTTCTTTGGTACCAACAACACCGAGATTGCACACCGGCTAAGACTCTCCCTTATGTATTCTTTCTCCATTAGATTGCATATTTGCTTCTCTAGCTCTCAGGTCTCGTCGAGGTTCATGCGATAGACGGGTCGGTTTTGTAACGGCGCACCGAGCACAAGATCAATTTGATGTTTGACTCCTCTAAGTAGTGGTAGGCTAGGTGGGATTTCTTCCGGAAAGACATCTTGAAATGTTTCTAGAAGGGTCGCCACTCCCACGAGTAGTGTGGTGTCGGTTGTACCTGCGACTAAGCACTCTTTATAGACCATTAGTAATACTGCACTATGGCTACTAATTGCCTTAGAGACTGAATGAGAAGAGATGTAAAGGTTGGAACATTTAACCTCGGTCTCCTTAGCATGTTTACTTTGTAACTTGCGCACTTGAGCCAGTGTTAATGGGGCGAGTGTGAACTTCTTCTTCTCATGCACTAAGGTGTAGAGGTTTGTTTGGCCATGATGTAGCACCTCTCTATAATATTGCCATGGCCGGCCTAGCAAGATGTGACTAACTTCCATGGGGATCACATCACAAATCACTTGGTTATGGTATCGGCCGATGCTAAACAGTATGGTGACTTGCTCGTCCACATTGAATTTGGCCTTATTGTTCAGCCACCTAATCTTGTATGAATGTGGATGCTTGGTTCTCGGTAGGTTGAGCTTTTCCACCATGTACCTGCTAGTAACATTGGCATACGAACCTCCAACTATGATTAGGTTACTTACCTTCTCATGGATGGTGCACCGTGTGTGGAAGATGTTCTCCCTTTGCATCTTGTCTTCTTCATCTACAATGGTGCTAAGCATGTTCTGGATGACAAGAGTATTTCCGTGATCTGGATATTCTATTTGTGGGCTCAACTCCTCGGGTTCTTCTTCCTGTTCATCTTTCGACTCGTATCCTCCATCAGCGGTCATGACCATAAGGTGCTTGTTCGGGCAGTCGCGAGCCATGTGTCCGTATCCTTGACACCTGAAACAAGTAACATCACGAGTTCACATAGTTTGAGGAACTTTTGGTACCTCACTAGGCTTGCTAGACTCTGCATTTGGCTTCTTGAATCGAGAATCGATCTTGACTTTCTTTTGGTTAGGGTCACTAGCCTTTGGAGCAGTCCATGAAGACTTAGGCCGTGTCGTGGTCTTCCTCTTGATGTGTTGTTCTGCTTGGATCGCCAAATGTAGAACTTCGTGGAGATCATGGTATGGGCTCCTTTCAACTTTGGCCGCGATTCTTGCAAGCCATCAATGAATTGTATCATCCAGGATTCTTCAGAGTCTTCTACTTCAAGCCGGTTCTTGAGAAGCTCAAACTCATCGAAATACTCTTCAACGGTCTTGGTTCCTTGGACTAGCTTTGGGAACTTCTTTTCTAGATCGCGGTGGTATATGATGGTACATAGCATCACCGCATAAGCCGTTTTATCTCGTCCCAACTTGCAATCTGCCCAAGGTGAAGGCATCTTCGATCGGCTACCTTATGATCCCACAATGTTAAGGCCACCTCTGTGAGTTGGGCTGCGGCAAAAGCGGCCTTCCTTCAGTTGGGATACTCGTAATATTCAAAGATGTTCTCAAACCGCCGTTCCCAATCTAGATAGGCGTTAGGATTAACCCGTTCGGTGAAGGTTGGTACCGTGAGTTTTGGGTCGATATAGCGTGCTGCTCTTTCCATGTCTTGGTGGTTTGGCCAGTCCAGTTCTTGCTCGATTCGCGGATACGCTCTGGGCCTTCTCCAATCTTCCTTATAGTCTGGATGTTGGTGTCGGTTCGATGGGTGTGGCCATGGAGGGGCGTGTCGTGGGTTGCGTAGAATGGACTGTTCGTCCGAGTCATACTCTATATTCTCTTCTTCTTTTGGGAACGTTTGTCCACCTTGAGGTAGATTGGACTCGGGAGTTCGTGAAGGGGTTTCGTTTCTTGGAACTTGAGTCGCAGGTGGTGGTGTGCGTTCCAAGGTATCCATGCGAGCTGCAAGTGCATTGACCTGCGTCTGAATGTTGATGAGGGTGTTAGTAAACCCCACCAATTGATCAACGGCCAGCGTGGTTCCATCTTGATCCGACATGTCCTCGCACACACAAAAAAAAAACAAATCAAGTTTTCATTAAATTTTGTTGGATCAATATTAGAAGCAAACAATTGATTACCAAACAAGATTTAATTAAAGAATCTAACATTTTAATTGATGGAGAAATTCAAAATAAACGGCCGAAAATTAAGAAAGTTTAAACTAAATGGAAAGATTGTAATGAAAATTTTAATAAAGGCAAAAGATTTCTTTCTTTTTTTTTTTCTTTTTTTATACGGTTTAACCCTTTTTTTTTGAATTGAAACTAACAATCTTAAAGCAAGAATTCGATTTAAGCAAAAGAAATAAGAAAGAAATGATCAAAATGAAGAATTAAAGAGATAGAGAAATTTGGCCACTATACAGATTTTACAGGTAAACATTTCGGCTATGATACCAGATGATAGTTGTCTCGTGGTGGTGCTTAAGAAGGGTCGGTCAAGAGTAGACTTCTAAAAGTCGATCCTCGAGACTTGATGGTGATTTGTATTGAAAGAGAAGACTTCAAGAGTTGATCCTCCAACGACTAGAGAGTTCCTTGCGGAAAGGTGAATGAACGCCACACGAACCGGTGGTCTGATCCGTGATAAGTTTGACCGGCCTACTAGGACTCCTCACTAGAATAGACCTCGGTTATATTATTGACTCCTCAAATACTATATACGGCAGAATGATTTTTGAAAGAAAATGTTAACTTTATTGATACTTGTTCAAAAGATACAAAACCGCAAGGAACCTTATATAATGGTTCGTCGGTGGTGCCTTTAGTAGGTAAATCAAGGAGCTAATTAAGCTATACAATTAAGCAAATCAAATCACTAAAAGAAAGGCTTGAGTGGCGCAACACTCATTAAACAAAAGATATGACAATTCAAATACATTACAAAAATCAAAACATATTAAACACTCACGCGTCTTCCACTTAAGGCAAGTCTTGTCTTTGGCCGATAACTAACTTGTGTTGGCGCCACCTGCATGGATGTTAGTTATAAAATATAGACGTACCTTGTTTGACTGGTTGGTCATTGAGTTGGTAGCCGCTTGCTTGTGTTTGTACAAGCCGTTTAGCACTTGGTCGGTCTCTATGGTGGATGTGATGAGTGCTATAAGCTTGCTGATTCCATTGTCGTATTTATCTCTTAATGTACTTGACTTGCACCTTGTGCTTGGTCCATCATGCAAGGTTGGAATCTTCATAGCCTCAAATAGTAAGACATTGCGGTCGATGAACTCATCAGGTTACCAGTTTTTCAGAACTGAAAAAACTAAACATCGAAAGACCAAATCAAACCGAAGAACCGATTTCCCATGGCTAATTGGGATTGTCGTTCTCACTAGACGAAGACATAGTGAAAAAAATAAAAATAAAGAGATGAAAGAGATGATGAGAGAAGCAGATTCAACCAAAGGAAGAATAATCACAGGGATTAAAGCAGAAAAGGTTAAAGGAGATGCTGAGGACAAAACACTAAACGTTTCGGAAACCAAGGCGCACACAAGCGACCATTAAACTATAGTGGTAGGATGAAGTAAGAGAGAAGAAAGAAAAGGAATTACCTTGAAAATTTCAAGCAGTGGCTAGAAGATATAATTATCCTAAGTGGCGTGAGAAAGCATGAAAACGTAAGAGAATCTAGCTTAAGCATTGTTACTTATAAGTGAGATACGCTAAGATTGACTTAAAAATCTTGGTGGATAAGTTTGAATTGAACGCACTTTCAAAATTCAAAAGTCTAAGCAAAAGCTCGAAGCGAGGAACAGAAGTATATCACAACAGCTTTCCTAGTAAATTCGCTATTAAAACTGGAGGGCGACTATTGATTCCAGGCCTCGCACAACTCAGCACCCGAAAGCCCATTAAGCAAATGGATCTCAGATTAAATGAAGGACTGGGTGAGATCAGGCTTGTTAAGAGTAATTTGCTGCCCATGAGCCCAAAAGAGAGAGAAAAACATTCAAAATGATAGGAAAGGCAACGTGGCATAGTGCGAGAATAGAGATAAAGACAACTATAAAGAGTGGGTTGATCAGAGAGAAAGAAGATGTGGAATTTTAGTGACATGCTATAAAAGAGAAGTCACCCAAACGAGAAACAAACAATCCTAAAAAACTAGAATAGGCTAAACTCTTTGTAATCAATCCTCGAGTTCATCTTGTAATAAAATCAGTTCATTAATCTCTATTCTTTCTAATCCGTTAGTTCAGAATTCGTTTAACCCCGCATCATCATTTAACATCACCTACAATACTTGATGTCGTTATTGATATATTCTGCTTGATATCAGGTCATGAATATTTATATGCTAATATGTATCTATATCAATGACTTTTAATACAAATTTACATCAGTTCATATATTATTCGGTCAAGTAATTAATCGAGTGTCACCTCTCTTGCATTCACTCCCCACTTGGATATTAAGAATTTTATTTGTCCCATATGATTATTATTTGTGGTTTAGAAAGTTTGGTTATGGATTAGACTTTATCGATCTAATTATTGGTGAACATTTTTGTTACCATCCAAGTTAGTACAGTGTAAACATGTATGTGAGTGATCAAATGTTATTTTGGTTTTAAGGTGCTATTTGATGTTCTCAATGCGTTTTATATATGGTTCGATGTTTATGTAGTTTTACATATATAAAAATAAATAAAAGAAAAAACTATATAATAACAGTTTTTACAGTTTTGTAGGTGCGTGCAAAGAATCGTTGTTCCTCTCTTTTTTGTGTGCATATGGTGACGAACTTGGTTTATCATTCACGCACTTGAAGTTGGCGTTTGTGCGGAGCTTGAAATTGATTAAGACACTAGCTTCGGTCCTTTTCTCTTGTCCAAACATTTGTCTCAAAGTTTTCGTTGGGCCTTATTGTTTGTTGCGGACCCAACTTCTTTTCTTCTTGTAAAAACTGTCTACTTTAGGAAATGCGTTTAAATTGGATGACTTATATTCCATAAAACACATGTTATTCTCATGCCATACATTATGGCAAATATGAAAACTGGCTAATTTTTCAAAACCAGTACGAGGTTTCAACAATAACATATTGGAAGGAAATTTTATTCACCTTATTCTCTCCAATAAAGATGTAAGGATCCCAAGCGATATCAGACGTATTTTTCCATTGGTGTTATGGTTTATTTGGAAAACTAAGAATATAATTGTCTTCGAAAACACTAGCTAGAACCTCATACACAACTTACACGATAGTCTAGCTGAAGCAAACATGTGGTTTCAACAACAACAAAAGAACACAGTTTCATCGCACAGAGGTCATATCATTCGTTTAATTGAGCCAATAGAGGGGGCTAGCCAAAGGACATATACTGCCTGGTGGGATATGACTTTCAACAGGAATTCCAATCTCCATGGAGGATCATGGATCATACAGCATATAGAGAACACAAAAGCTTGGTATGTAAGATACACTATTGCAAGTATGGGGTCTAAACTACAAGTAAAATTGCAAGGCTTACTAGGACTGATGCAAAGTATACTTGACATACATCTCTATCCAACATGCATAATGATAGAGGATAAGAAAGTATTTGAGATCATAAGACATGCACAAAAGTGGCTAAGATTCAAGCATCAACAAAAATAGATACAAAACATAGTTGGACGAGGAAGAGGCATTATGTTCCAGATGATCCCAGTCCAACAGAAATCGTGGCAATACCTCATTGCAAAGAGTGTGGTAATGGAAAATAGATTCCAGGATTACATTACTACACAAATACCAGGTTGGTTACCTCAACACCATTTCCCGCTCAATTTTAAAACGCAACAAACTTCTCAATAAATACCTTTCAGAGCTCTGCCTTTTAAATACTTCCACTCATCCCATTGGATTCAGCCACACTAAACTCTAGTCCACAGCTTGATCTCAGCATTAATGGGCCATCTTTTGTTATCATTTATTCTAAATGATTAAGCCCAACATATAAGGAAATGGTGTGGGGAGTGAATGCAAGAGAGGTGGTGGATCTCAGCTTTATGTATTCTTTTGGGCACTCTACGACAAATCAAGTGTAATGGCTTTAACTTTGATTTTCTTTAGATTGTTTAACCTTTTAATTCTAGAACTAGTTCATCACTCCTTATGTTTACGACAATATGCTGCTATCTGATTCTACTCTCTTAAATTTGTATCGATCTTTTGGTCTTTCTTATAATGAAAGTATCTTTATTTCCGGGAAAAAAAATTAATCCGTTAGCAAGTGGTATTTAGCCTAGTGGCAAGTGATAAGTACACTAAAGGCAGGCACACTTGCATGTCTTGGGATCGAATCCCGCCGCCTGCATTATGTAGGAATTTGGCTAATGGACCGGCCAATTCTTCCCCAATGTTGACAAAAAAATAAAAAAATCAATTAGTTTACAAATGATACATTCTGGACAAACTCCGCATTTTGCTGACCAGAGAATCTTTTTCAGTTTAACTGTCTAGAAATTAGAGAAAGAGAAAACGATCTAAACAAATACACCACCTATAATCTTTGATGTCCGTATGAAACACTGACCACTTGTCATGTTTTCGAATCATCTTCACAACTTCAAAGCAATCTAATGTCATTGCTACTTCTTGAATCTGGAGAGAAAAAAGTATGACATAGTCCAAAGCACCGCCTCAACCCTGCATAAAGAAAGGATAAACTTTTCTTAATTCCACGAGCGCTAGAGTTAAAACCTGTCAAGTCATTTGGAAAACAAAACCAACCTAATCCTAGAAAGACTTTGTGTCTTGCCAGATCTGTCTACTATACTCGATGAAGTCCATGACATCGATTGCGGTTTAGTAATAAAATCTTCCTAAGAAATTGGATAATACACCCTTAGATTCGTTATCAGTTTAATACCTTGTTGCACTATACTATAAGATGTTGCCTCCTCATCAGCAATTGGAACCATATCCCGTGGGTCTCGATAATTGTTTTAGAATTATTTAGAGTTTAATGTTTAACGTATTTTTACTATCCACAGATTTAAGGTTACTAGTGTAATGACATTTGAAAAATCAGAATTGAAGAACAACAAAGCAAAGAGAGGAATTTAAAAACTTTCATAACAAACAGAGAAGTTTCCATATGAAATCGAATAATGCAATTGTGTATCATGAAGATGCATGGCAGACAGAACAGAGAGATGATGATGCGTGGATGACTGGACACAGAGATATTCAGCAAAGAGGAATCAGGCGAGTCATCAGATGTCTGTCAAGACAGATGACTGTGAGTGAGATAGAAATAGAAAGAACCATTATGTGAGGTTTTTCCATTTCTGACTGATCACGAGAAGATACTAGGTTTAGACCTAGTATATAAGTGAGATGATGAGAGTTGAACGGCGGCTAACACTTCTAAATCTTGTAGAACAGAGGGTTGAATCTTAGAGAGAAAAAGGTCTTGAGAGATTCATTGTGTGAGTGTTTTTTGTTTTGAGTTTGTGAGAAACTTATATAAGACTTTTGTAAGAAAAAATTATATAAATAAAACGAATCAAGCATTGAGATCGGCGCTTTCCGATCAAGTGTTCTTGTTTCTCTTTCCCATACAATTTCAATTGGTATCAGAGCCATTCACCTAACTAAACCAGGTGTGATCCTGAGGTAAGTATGAAAGGGAAACCACAGTTTGTGACAGTCAGAGAGTCGTTGATACTAGATCCAAATAATTATGGTCACTAGAAGGTTCAAATCACTCAGATCATCAAAGGTATTGATGAAGAAGCTTGGGGAGCTGTTGAAGATGGGTGGACACCACCAACAATGAAGGGTGGAGAGAATGTTGTACCAAAACCCAGAAAGAGATAGACAGTAGAGGAGAAGACAGAATCGAAGTTTAACTCCAAGGCTCTGTCAGCCATATTCAACACTCTGGCGAGAAATCAGTTCAATCAAGTTCAAGGGTGTACAACCGCTAAAGAAGCTTGGGA
>OVBA01009605.1:0-10286 GCA_900406435.1 Lepidium aucheri | reverse complement strand
TTTTACTATTATTAGCTTGAAATCTTATCATATTATATAAAATAGGGTTTCGGAAGTTAGTAATAAAAAGATTCTTCCATGTGTCAAACTGAACCATCTAAAACTGTAGAGTAACGTATAAATTTCTAAGACATTCTTCAAAATATATATTAAGTATTATTTAATAAAAATATATATGTGCATTGCACGAGTCCATATCTAATTGATATATAATTGAATGATTTTCAGAAATAAATTAAGTACGAGATTAATTAAATTCTTGATAAACTGATATGACAGAATTTTACAATTCTGAATTAAATAATGTTAAGTTGATAGATTATTAATTGAAAATTATATGTACATGACACAAATTAAGGCAACATATATTATTGTTATTTTTATTTTGGAATATTAATACTAAAAACAAACTAATGATTTTATGTTGATAATAATCGACTGCATATTGTTATCAAGGGATAATTGTTTACATATAATTGTTATCATAAACCTATTATGTGATTATAATTTTAATCTATATAATAATAACAATCTCAATAAAGGTGATATACAATTGTGTCTTTTTAGTAGTGTATTTTCATGTATAATCTTATATTATACAGTTATAACTATTCATTTGTAACTTTTTATTGTATCTTTTCATTATACAGATGTAATATATGATTGCGACTTTACATAATATCTTTATAATCGCACTTTTTAGAATCTATTTATATTTAGTTTTGAAAATATATTTTCACAATTGGTTTCGTTGAATCTAAATTATGTTTTACTAAATGTAGTTATTCTATCTTTTTAGTTTTGATGAAATCAAAATTGTGTTCTCTCGAGTGTTGTTATTATATTATTTTGAAATAATTTTATAAATTTCATTATTTAAAATAGGGCTACTTTCAAAAATGACCATTGGTGGTCAAATGCAAAACTAACCTCCATTTTTCTTTCTAAAATTTTGTCCATTTTAACCTTGTGGCACTTTATATTTACAATCATGCGAGTTTTGTTTTTTTATAAAAAATACCGAAAACACTTAAAAAGACATAAATATTTAGGTTAAACTACTTATTTACAAAAATTTCACTTTCTTCGATATTTTTAACCATCATTAACAACCAAAAATGAGATCTAAATGCTCACTTACTTACAAAATTCGGACTCTATAACCTCCAATTGACTAACATAACATCAAATTCTTCTACTCTCTCACCAATTTCCATCCAAAAAGCTTCCTCATTTGCATTCCAAAAATTTTCAAATTTTTAGATCTCCTTGTTTTCTAAGTTTTAGAATAAAAAGCGATTGAATTTCTTTGGTATTGGCTTGACTCAAAGTTCTGGGCAGTAATTGAAGATAAAAACAACCTTAATCCAGCTCATTACCATTTTTCATTATTTTTTGCAGAGAGTATAGTTCATTTTAAGTCTATTTTGCTTGTAGACTTAAAATGAAGTCTACAAGTCAACAGATGGGTTAATTTTGCATTTGACCAATATGTTGTAGACTTAAAATGAAGTCTACATTTTTCTCTTTGTAGAAAAAAAAATCTGATGTAGACTTCATTTTAAGTCTACATTAAAGGGTTAGTTTTGCAATTGACCAATGTGTTGACTATAATTTACAGTCTACATCAGAAGTCTACACTAAATTTATAAAAGTAGACTTGTTTTTAAGTCTGCTGAGGTTAGTTTTGCAATTGACTAAGTTTGACTTTTTGTGTGAAATCTACTCTAGAAGTCTACATTTTGTAGAGATTAATCGAAGTCTACTTTTAAAATGTAGACTTTATGTTAAGTCTACTAATTAGTAGCTTACGTCATTCCACATGTGATGTAACTAAATAAAGAAAGTAGACTTTATTTAAAATCTACATTTTTAAAAGTAGACTTCGATTAAACTCTACAAAATGTAAACTTCCAAAATAGATTTCACACAAAAAGTCAAACTTAGTCAATTGCAAAACTAACATCACTCGACTTAAAAAGAAGTCTACTTTTATAAATTTATTGTAGACTTCTGATGTAGACAGTAAATTAACCTACTTCGATAGTCAACATATTGATCAATTGCAAAACTAACCCGATTTAAAAGTAGACATAAAATAAAGTTTACTTTTGGAAAGTCAAACTTTGGTCAAATACAAAACTAACCCTATGGTAGATTCTATTTTAAGTTTACTTTTAGTAGATTTAATTTGAAGTCTACTGTTACAATTTTATTTAAACCCAAATTATAGCATATGTATAATGTTCTTTTTTGTATTTTTCTCATGTTGTTTACTCAGTTGTCTGTCTGTGTATAAATTTCACATGTTTATGTGTTGTATTTATGGTTTACTAAATTTTGAAATAATTTAGGCATGTAGCTCATTCTGAGTAGACTTTAAATAAAGTTTATATTTAGTATACTTTATATAAAGTCTACAACTACAATTGTGAAATGATCTTGTTAATGTGATTATATTTTTGAAGGAGATGATTCAGTTACTTGCTGTTTATGGTGAATGGGTGATGAGAATGGATTATTGGCATTTTGATGTGGATCATATCAAAGGTGGGAGAATGTTCTTCTTACATGATGATTGTACTCATGATGAACTTGTTAAAATGGTTCAAAATGATTATGATCTAGAGACAATCGAGTTTGTTGGGCTGACTTATTACCAGACTCAATGCTGCAATAAATGCCTTCAGATACTCCTCTTATGCACATAACAAATGATAGACAAGTACATGGTTTGGTTGAGCTTAGTAAATCATATGTTGTACGTATATGTGTTACATGTCAATTTGTGGAGAAGGCTGAAGACAATAAAGTCACTATTGTTGATACAGATGGAGAATGTGATGAAGGTGGTATTGACAAGTACATTAAAAAAGAGATAGCGGAGCATACAAATGAGTTAGAAGTAGAACCTGAAGTTTATGTTGGTGGTGGTGATTATTGTAAACATGGGAAAATGGAACATGAGGATGAAGATGATGCAATTTATAATATTGATGGTGTCAGCGAGGGATGCATTGGTCGAGGAAGAGGTACCAACAGTATATATGTTAATAAGAGTTTTGCAAGCAAGGATGAGCTAGTTTTAGAACTGTGAATGATGAGTGTATTTTTGAAATTCTCTATGAAAGTATAAACAAAACTTTATTCATGGCTAAATGTGGTGTTTATGGATGTGGATGGAGGGTCCGAGTAGGCGTCAATAATGAACCAAATATATTTTGGGTGACAAAGTATGTGGAAGTCAATACATGCTCGAGGGTAGAACAATTGGCCTACTTTAGATTCTTTTCTCCAAGATATATTGCAAGGTAGTCTGTAGATAGTTTTGGTATAGTTGATGGGATTACACTGAAGCATAGCAAAGAATCAATGAGAACGATGTTTGAGCTGAATTTCGATTATACTGCATCTTATAGAACATTAATATGTGCACAGGAATTGGTGTGAGGGTCACCAGAAGATGAATATGGTATGTTGCCTTCTTATTTGCATCTTCTCCAGAAAACAAATCCGGGTACAGTATTAGCCTTAAACCCGATGAATATAATAGATTAAAATATCTATTTATATCATTCGGAGCCTCTATAGCTGGATTCTAATTCCTTAGATGAGTTATTGTAGTTGATGGGTGTCACCTCATTAGGAAGTATGGGGGTGTTTTGCTTGTGGCATGTCCACAAGATGGTAACTTTTAGATATTTTCATTCGCAATTGAATTGTCGACACTAAAAATGGAGTGGTTTTTTCTAAACTAAGTGGTTGTTTCTCTAATCAGTATCTGTTGGCTGACAGGCACACATCCATAAAAAATGTGTGCAACAAAGTTCTTCTATTGGAAAATCGAGGGATATGTTACTATCATCTCCAGAAGAACATAGTGATTAAATTTAAAGGTAAACACCTCTTGTATTTGGTCAAAGGTGCAACATATGCTTATACACTTCACAATTATACTCACCATATAGACGAGTTGCACCATATCATTCCTGCACTTGCATCATATTTAGAAGATGCAGATCCGACTTTGTGGTCTCCTATTCATTTCTCGGGTAATAGGTACACCATACAGACTAGCAATATCGCGGAATCATTAAATTCTACATTCAAGCTAGCAAGAGGATTTCCAATAACATTTCTTTTGGATTTCATACACGAGAAGCTTAGAATGTGGTTTTGTAAACGATGTGAAGATGCTATGAGTCTCAAAATACACTTAGCCCTAAAGTTGAATATCTATTAGCTGTATGTGGGCATTACACAGAAACAATGGTGGTGGATCGTATAGATACATGGCGGTTCTATGTAAAGGGAGGTCCACGAAATTATTTAGTTGACTTTGATCAACTTACATGCGAGTGTGGTGTGTTTGCTATTGAGCAAATACCTTGTTCACATGTTAATGCTGCTGCAAGAGAGGCTGTGTTGGATTTGTTTATGCTTGTATCCCCATCCTACACAAAGGACTATTTGTATTCAACATACTCACACAACATCTTACCAAAAAATGACTATGATCAAGCTCTAAACCAAGTGGAAACATGTCAGCCTCCATTAGTGAAAATACTTCCTAGAAAAAAGAAGAAATCTAGGTGGCAGTATTGGCTCGAAATTGCTAAGAGGACGAAAAACAAAGCACGGAAAATCAATAAGCAATATAGTTGTTCGAAATGCAAACAACTAGGGCACACTCAAGCAGATTGTGTAAGCTCTAATTAATCTATCACTTAATTTAGAAATTCCCATCTCTTTATAAATCCTTTAATATGCTCTATTTACCATTAACACAGGTCTGATCTGGAACTGCAAGCATTCAGAGACAACTACTTAAGTCAACATTGAAAAATTGTAGATAAAGTCTACATCAGAGATTGTTGAATTTCTTAAAATTGAGAATACATTATTTGTTAAATTGGTATGTTTTAAGTATGAAGCATGTTTTACTTCTGTACTATTTTTAATTATGGTTTTATTTGTGTTATATATGTAGTAATTCTGACGTATTAATGCTGACAGTTTGATTTATGAAACATGTAGTATTTTTGAAGTCCACATTCTAAATCTACAGATGAAATCTATGATGCGAGGTTAGTGTTTTGATCATGAAAATTGAAACTACTTTGTATGTTAAATTACTAGTGTTAATCTGCAGTTGAAGTCAACATATTAAATCTAAAGATGAAGTGTACATATTAAATCTGCAGGAGAAGTCTAGATATAGTAAACATGAAGTCTACATATTAAAACGACTTAGATATAATTAGCCAAATATCCAATACCCAAAATACATAACTATCACATACAAGAATAGTTTCTTATAGGTTACCAAAATATAGCGTGTTAGACAATCCCAAAAATATAAGTTCTCTTGCAACTACCCAAAAACAAGGCTGCAAGAATCAAAGCAGATAATACATATAAAATTTTGGACCTCAACACTATTTCTGATCGTATAGGCCCAAAGCTTTATACCCCTGTTTCTCGGTTCCCCTAATGCTAGTTTCATGATATATATTTGTCGTTGACTTATCACTGATCTGCTTGATGTTGGAATCACATAGCCCTGAGGAGAATGACACACTAACAACATGAAACTCTATGTACTTTAGTTAGTACACACCACAGTCCCCACTGATAACGTTTTGGGGCACTTTAGAAGGAAGCAGTCGCTCGTGTGTGAACTTTGTAAGTGGATGATAAAAGAGTTTTTACGGTTCTTCTATCAAATCAATGAGTATGGGGTAAGTAGATGGGAATTGTCGAACCAAATACTCAGAGATGCTTGTAAACAACCTATCTAATACTAGATCCTAGTCCAAGTAACCTACCAATTTGTCATAATGATAGATCATGATATTTAGATGAGCTTGAAAACTAGAGAATAGGACAAAATACACAAAATGATAAAAATAAAACAGAACCTAAATGATTAAAACAGAGAAATAGCATAAAACAGAGCACAACAATTGCAATAAGATGAAAATTAAATTAAGGGCAAGGATCTAGAGGATAGGGAGGTTGATCGGCGATAAACTCACCGATCCCAACTTGCCGGACTCTTTTGAGCGATCTCTAGACCGGGACTAGGTTAGATCGACCCGTTCTCACGGTGAAAACCCCTATCCGGATCAGCTATCTATTACGGCTCTCGTTGCAATCAGGCCGAACCAAAAGCATTACGCTAAGCCCAACTCGTCTAACAGCCGACCCACATGCTAGATCTCTATTTGGTGGATTAAGCTATCATTAACAAGGCACTTGGTCTCCATTCCCATTAGCGCTAGGCTTAGGTCACGGCCCAAATCAGATCTCTCTTGATCAGGGAGAGATCAGCATTAAGCTTGGCCTTGCTAAAAGAAATTGGAGTTCAGATCATGGCTAGAACAGCGAGGGAATCAACAGATTCACCTCCGATCGCCCTATCCTCAAGACCCAAACGGATTTACTCACGCCTCATTTTGTGAGGGCGGAGGAGTAGGGTTGATCTAGATTACATAAACATAAATAGACTCAAATGAAATTGTTGAAAGTAAAGATAAAGAACAAGATAAACTTAAATCATAAACTTCAAAGCATTAATTAAATAGCAATAAACATAAGAGTGCCTTAAACAAAGCTAGTCATAAAAACAATAAAAGATAGAGAGAGTTTTCAGCTGAAAAATTAGATGGATCCTGATAAGAGTGTCATTATGGGGTATTTATAGGATTATTCTCATAACCCTAGTCTCTTGGTTAAACCGCCTCAAAGTGGTCAACGAGTGTCTCTAGAGGCAGTCCTCAAGGTAGAAGGTTGAGGCTTGGCTACAAGGTGAGATCTTCTCCACAAGGGTGAAGTCTTTGTGTCATCCTTGAGGTCTACACACGAGGCAATAGTTTGAGGCAAGGTTCTTCAAGAAGGCGGGTGCTTTGCGTCCAAGAGGTTTAGCTTCAGTCAGTCTTCGCCCTTGGTAAGGCGAGGTTGAGGTGCAAGGGAGTCTAAACTTTGGCTTTTATGCTTCTTTGATCATCCAAGTCTTCCTAAGTTTGCCTGACCCGTTCCTTGCATCCATTTGGCTCCAAAATGCTCCTTAAAACACCTAAATCCACTCCATATGCAGAATGTATGGTATGCAAGAGCACAACATGAAAATGACCCTAAAAGGACTCTAGAATGATGCAAATGTTATGATACAGATGAAAAATGACTCTAAATATGGTCCTAAAAGCGTTAAAATTCAGACATATCAGTGGATACTTGTATCTATCTTCACCATGCACCAATTCATGAAGTATATGAGTCATGAGCATGTGTGTTGCACTCCACTATCCCAAATAGTTATGTATCTATTCGGAATTGAGATGAACAAAGCAACCCAATGAATTGCATAAAATATAGCAGTAAAATCATCAATATATTAGTATGTAAGCAAAAAGAGAACCATCTAGGAAATCCCAAAAAAACTTCACCTTATGTGATATTCAAAGGGACGTATATATCATCCACTTCCAGCCCCCATTGTTTATCAGATCTGTAGTAAGATGGCTCTGCACAAATTCTATACAACAACTACAAGTATCAACACCAAAACAACTACAAGTTTTATACAGCAACTACAAGTATCAACGCCAAAACAAAATTGAAACCGACAAAGTCTGACACAAGAATGTGAAAGAAACAAAGCCTGAAACAAACAACCAAACAAAGTCTAAAACTAAAATCAATGAAGCATGAAACATACAATTCGAAGCTGCTTATTTTTTGCCTTTCTTTTTGTTTTCAACTACTATTTTTTCCTTTTAGAGGGTTCAAAACTAACATCTGCATCGGCTAGAACTGAGTTGCTCTGTGTATTTTGGTCAAGTAATGTGTCTTCTTCACTCGACTTAACCTGATCCTTATAATGACGATTAAGCTCTTCTAGTGCAGTCTCAACAGCAGACATCCGATCAGCCAAGACAGTCATACTCTGGCATCCTAGCTTCACTTTGGTGAATACTATCCATCAACTTCGATGTCATGTTCTTACAACACAGCTCCAGATGTGCCTTCAATGCCTCAAGAGAATTGTCTTCAGTTCTACAAACAGTAGAAATCGACACAGATATTGTTGATGTTGCCTTATACTTCTTTCTACCACTATCTCCACTGGTAGTTCCACACTTCTTTTTTATATGTACTTGTTTAGATGGCTCAGAATCCAATGTGATCTCTTCCAAGTCCAAGAAGAACTGTTGTTGAGCTTCCCAAACATAACTTTTATGATGTTGTCAACTTTGACATCTTCAATACCATCAACCCAAATCGGAAACATCTCCATATACCCCAAGTAGGAACAATGACTAAACTGCTCTCACTAGAATAAAAATTGTCTCAGATACTCTTGTATAAAATTGAATAAAAATAATGAATTAAGTAAATCAGATTTCAAAAGGATTGGTGGTTGATTACAATTCTCTCCTTCAAATCTGATTGTCCAAACGGGGCCAAACCCAGCCAACAAAAAAACTCGGATCTTGCACTCTTTATTTTAATGAACCGAGATCAAACCGGGTGGAGTTAATTTAACCAAAAATCGATTGCAATTATCATTTTACCCTACTTCTCACCCCTTTCTAACTCATCATTTTCTTCGGCCATTTTCTTCTATCTGTCCATGACGGTTCCCTTCTTCTACTAAAACCCTAAATCCAACTGATCAACTCTGTCACTCTATATTCTGGGTTTTGATATCACTCTTCCTTGTGATGATACCCAAATTCCTCTCTGCTTAGGTCGATGGTAAGCAAAAAGCATTTTACAATACGACATAGAGGCGTTGGAAGTTGGATGACTCCAAATGTTCCTCTAAGACCAACTCCCTCTCCTCCACCAGCCAATGATCCAGAGGAAATTAATGTAGACGATAGAGTTGAAGATGCCAGATATGAAGACGACAGAGTTGAAGATGTTTCTGGATTTGCAGCATTTGAGTCATCGGAGAAAGCTTAAACTGAGAACCGTGAAGGAGTCGAAAACAAGGTACCAGAAGGAGGTGAAAACGAGGCGCAGGAAGGAGTTGAAAAGGAGGTGCCGGAAGCTGTTGAAAATGAAGATCTTGAAGTAGTGCAAGCCCAGAATCCGGAAAGAGAAGAAGATTCGAGTGAAGAAGAAGAGTCTGATGATGATGATGAAAATGTAAGTATTTCGTTTATTATTACTTTTAATGGTGTTTGGTGTTTGATCTTACGTCTGAATACATAATCTACTAGTATAAAACTGAGATTTGGTTTCGTTGATTGGTGTATTTATGTAGTTCGAGGAATCCGTAGTTTGATTTGTATTGTTGTTTTCTATAAAGCTAAAATGAAACTATTATTATTGTTGTTTTATATCATGTAGACTAAAATAAGATTTGGTATAAACTAGTTGAAAGATTTGGTTTTAAAAAATTGTTTATAGTTGATTGATAGGTTGTTTTAAGAAATTGTTTATAGTTGATTGATAGCTTGTAGAACTGGTTCGATGTATATATTTGTTAAATTGAAGATGATTTTTCACTGCATTGCTTTGACAAGGATACTGTAATTGTATTGTTGTCTGGTATATTCGTGCTTTGACAAACTGGTTTGGTATTTTGGTTAAGATTGTAATGTACAGATATTGTTGTCTCGTGTATTGTGGTAATATAAAACTAAGATTTGCTTTCGTTGATTGGTGTATTTGTTGAGTATGATGCAAATTTTGGTATTGTTGATTTTTTATAAAGCTGACATGAAACTAATATTATTGTTGTTTTATATCGTGTAGATTAGTTTATAGATTTGGTATTAAGATATAGTTTAAAGTTGATTGATAGCTTGTAGAACTGATTTGATATTTTCTCGATTTATATATTTGTTAAACTGAAGATTTTTCACTGCATTGCTCAGAATCTAATGGTATTAATGTATGGGGTATTGTTGTCTTAGAACTTGGATAATGTATCTAGTTGATCTCAGATTCATACAAAGTAGATGCAATTTTATGTTATTTGAATCAATTTAAATAAACTTTGATTATTTAGCCGTGTTTGTTTTCTTCATGTTGTTTTGTTGATGATAATGCGGGAGTAACGCCACCGGCTGAAATGTATTTTCCAACATCGAAGTATACAAAGACGATTAAAATCGCAACTAGGTGCTATATTGGCAAGGCGGTGGATACAATTGAGAGAATGCTTGACGTCTTTGAGAGGCAGTGGTTCTACAACCATCCTCAATTCTGTCATTTCTTCGACATGCCGAAGGATGTTAACCATAAGACGATGGGCATGTGGATGCTCTTAG
>OVBA01009604.1:0-10295 GCA_900406435.1 Lepidium aucheri | reverse complement strand
ATCTCTAGAATCTAAACATAGTGGCTATCACTGCGAGAGTAGGTTAGTCAAGAGTTATTTCTGAGTCAAGAACGGAACTGAACTTCCCTGAATAGATTCCTTATCCTAGCCTTTGATTTCCTTACGAATTCCCTAAGCTTGATGTCTTTAATATTTGTTTTACATTACGTTCATTAGTTACAATCGATTCCAATCAGAATATTCATCTTCTTAGCTCTAGTTAAATTATACAATCGTTAGTGTGATAATTGGTCTTCGTGGATTCGATCCTTAAATACTATTTCGTTTGCTGTGCACTTACAGTAGGATATAGGGTTAAAACTCGTTGTATCACCTGCCGGCTTGATATCATAGTTCAAATGCTTTATACCCCAATTTGCTTTGTACTCGAGCTCAACTAGAAGGTGACAAGACTTCCCATAGACCAAATGGAATGGGGTTGTACCTAAAGGAGTCTTGTAAGCTGTCCTACATGTCCAAAGAGCTTTATCAAGTTTCGAATACCAATCCTTCCTCGTCGAACAAACAGTTTTTGTAGAATGCTCTTTATTTCTCAGTTTGAAACTGAACCTGTCCACTTGTTTGAGGATGATATGGTGTAGCCACTTTGTGATGAACTCCATAATTCTTTCGAAGACTATTGAATGTCTTGTTGATGAAGTGAGAACCACCATCACTGATAACAACTCGCAGAACACCAACCCTACGGAAAATAACATGCTTGAACATCTTCAGTACAACCTTAGCATCATTTGTTGGGCTGGCCAGCGCCTCTACCCATTTGGAAACATAATCGACTGCTACAAGTATTTACTGATTCCCTGAAGAAATCAGAAATGATCCCATGAAGTCAACTCCCCAAACATCAAAGACTTCAACTTCAAGTATGAAGTTCTGAGGCATTTCATTCCTCTTGCTAATGTTCCCTTGTCTTTGACATGAGTTACACTTTGAGATAAAAGCATGAGCATCCTTGAACATAGTTGGCCACCAAAAACCAGCTTGTAGTACTTTCAAAACTGTCTTGAAGGTTGCAAAGTGTCCTGCATAAGAATAACCACGACAATGAAATAAAATTCCTAAAACATCATCCTCGGTTACACATCATCTGAAAATCCCATCAGCACACTGCTTGTAAAGACAAGGTGTATCCCAATAGTAGTGTCTAATGTCACGAATGAACTTCTTCTTCCTATTACCATGAAACTCAGGAGGCTCAACATCTGCAGCCAAGTAGTTAGCAATCTCTGTAAACCATGGTGTACCTGGAACTCGTAGAATCTGAGCAGAGGGACGAGCTGGTCTCAATGTCGTATGAATAGAATAGACCTGTTCATCTCACAAACTGTCATCCAAAGGTACACTGTCATTCACCCGAAGCCTTGACAAGTGATCAGCCACTCCATTCTTTATGCCTCGTTTTTCTCGGATCTCAAGATCGAACTCCTGAAGGAGGAGAACCCATCAAAGAAGTCTAGGTTTCGCATCCTTCTTGGAGAGTAGATACTTCAATGGTGCATGATATGTGTGAACAATCACCTTAGAACCAACCAGATATGACATGAACTATTCGAATGCAAAGACAATAGCTAACAATTCCTTCTTTGTTGTAGCATACTTCCTTTGAGCATCATCCAAAGTTCGACTAGCATAGTATATCACATGCAGTTTCTTGTCTTTTCTCTGCCCCAAAACAGCTCCAACTGCATAGTCACTTGCATAACACATGATCTCAAATAGTATGTCCCAATCTGGTGATTGCACAATCGGTGCACTCACTAAAGCTCCCTTCAATGTGAGGAAAGATTCTTCACATTCCTTAGTGAAATCGAACTTGACATCCTTGAACAGCAGTTGTGTCAAAGGTCTGGCCAGCTTTGAGAAATCCTTGATGAACCGTCTATAGAAACCGGCATGGCCTAGAAAACTCCTCACCTCCTTCAGAGTGGTTGGCGATTTCAGGCTGGTCATAATCTTGGTTTTGGCTTTGTCAACCTCTATACCATTTCGAGATATCTTGTGTCCGAAAACTATCCAATCTCTGACCATGAAGTGACACTTCTCCCAATTCAGCACAAGGTGTTCTCTTCACATTTTTGAAGTACCCTGCAAAGATTAGAAAGACAACCAGCACAGGAAGAACCATATATAGAGAAATCATCCATAAACACTTCCATAATATCCTCAATCATGTCAGTAAAAATGGATATCATGCATCTCTGAAAAGTCGCTAGTGCATTACACAAATCAAATGGCATTTTATGATAAGCAAAGGTGCCACAGGGACATGTGAATGTGGTCTTCTCCTGATCGTCTGGATGAATGGAAATCTGAAAGAAACCTGAATAACCATCTAAAAACAATAGTAAGAGTGATTTGCCAATCTTTCAAGTATTTGATCGATGAAAGGCATTGGAAAATGATCTTTTCTAGTCGAAGAATTCAAGTTCCTGAAAATTGATACACATCCTATGTCCTGTAACAGCCCTAGTAGGTATAAACTCATTGTTCTCATTCTTAAATACAGTCACACCTCCTTTCTTAGGCACTACATGAACAGAGCTGACCCCTTTACTATCAGATAAATTGAATATAATTCCTGCTTTTAACAGTTTCATGATCTCTTTCTTAACAACTTCTTTAAGGTTGGGATTCAAACGCCTTTGGTTCTCTATGGAGGTCTTAGACTCATCTATCAAGTGAATCTTATGCATACACAACTCAGGATAGATTTTAGGAATATCATTTAAGGAATAGCCTATTGCTCTACGATACTTATGAATTTCACACAAAAGTAGAGCAGTTTCAGCATTATTCAACTTAGCATTGATAATCATAGGGTAAGTCGAGTTTCGTCCAAGAAAAGCGTACATTAGCCCTGCAGGAATTGTTTTAAGCTCGACCTTAGGAGCCTTGAGTTCGCTCCAAGGATTGTCTAGAGATGATGTGATTGATGGCTTAGGTACTTCTAAAGCCAAGTAAGCGACCATCCTCTCAATTGACTTACTCGAATCCAACATCTTGGTATAACTGGCTGCTTTTTCATTGAGAAACCCGTACTCGGATTATGTCCCTATGAGTACTACATCAAGAGGATACTCAATTAGAATCTCATCAGTCACTTGGTCTGCGATTTCCTCAAAAGCATTGACCATAAATGTCATCCCATTAAGCATAGGCTTTTTCAGCATTCTGTCCATCTAAAATCTCATAACCATATCGCCTAAATGGAGGTCGATTCCACCATTCTTTACATCAATCAGAGCTCCTACAGTCCTGAGAAATGGCCTTCCCAAAATCAAAGGATCCTTAGGTTCTTCATCGAGTTTGAGAACCACAAAGTCTGTTGGCACAAGAGCATTCCCAATCTTCACAGGAAAATCTTCAAGAATACTAAATGGGAGTTTGACCGAATGATCAGCAAAGATCAAAGATATCCTAGTCCTCTTCAAGTCTGTATACCCAAGGCATAGTGCTACATAATATGGCATTAGTTTAACACTTGAACCAAGGTCACAAAGAGACTTTGTGAATACAAGAGAACCAATCTCTATCGAAAATAAATCATCGAGGGTCTTCTTCTTTTTTGGGCAGCTTATTTTGAAATATATTACCGCAGTCCTGAGTTATCAACATAACCTTTTCTTCTCCTATAAACTTGTTTGTCACCGGACCCTTTACATAGCTCTTAGGAGATGGCATCATCTGCAAAGCATCAACAAAAGGTAAGCTCACATTCAAATCTGCAAGCACTCTTTGCACTTAGCAACTTCCAAATTTTTCCGAGACTTCTTTGGTGGAATACGGTATGGAGGTTTTGGCACATAGGTCCTCTCTAGAACAGTAGCTGATCTCTGACTCAGAACCACTGGGTCCTGTGGAGTTTGCTTCGGCAAAGTATTCTGTTCAGCATCATTGATCGATCGATTGTCCACTGGATCGATCGATCGCTCTCCCTACATATCAAAATCATCCTTCTTTTCTTTCTCTCCCTCGTCACCGTCAATATCTATCATCTCATCCTTCCTAGATGGCTTCTTCACTGGAGGTTCCAGGTGCTTGCTACTCCTTAATGCTAAAGCACTACACTTTTTGTAGCTATCACAATGGGAAGGTGATGAATTTGATCGTTGTACCTGAGCAATGCCATAGTCATACTTCTAGCTAAGTTTTGTGTACAGCCTATCCATCCTTGCATTTATCTCAGACGTGGAATAATGTTGTGCTTGTATGAGTTGTTGTAACATAGACTTAATCTCATCTTGACTACTACCTGAAGAACTCTTTGGTGTAGAAAGTTGACTAGACGATAAGCAAAAGTTGTTAGACATTGAATCTGAATACCCTGCATCCATATCTACTTGTGTCTAGCCCTCTTCGTTCTGACCCCACTTGCTGCAATGAATTCATCTAACTTCTCACTAATCCCATTGATCTTCTGTGACCAAAAACTTTCTGATTCATCATCGCTAAAAGGTTCTTTAACCGAGCTTAAACCAATTGAACTTGCAGCTAGATAGTTGATCAAAGCATAGGCGTTTTTCTTTGTATTGGTCATGAAATGTCCCTTGCTTGTTGAATTTAACAATCGCCTAAATTCCCAATTTACACCTCCATAGAAGAATGTCAAAAGCTGATCATCATTAAACCCATGATGCGACCGATCGCTGCTCTATGGCTGAAATTCCAAAAACTGCTCTAATTCATCCTTGACCAAGCTTTGAGGGCCTAATCCGAATTTAACCTGTTTTTCACCTGAAAAGACTCTATAAAGCAAACAAACATTCTGAAAACGTGAAAATTAATGAGCTTAAAACCGATAAAAATGAGGTATATCACTCGTGTAGATATCACTTTTGAAACTTGCATTTCTGAATCAGTTATAGTCGATAGGGTCAACAGACGGCATGGAGTCTTATCTAAGATCCACTTATCATACAAAACTTGGGTATTTTAACCATCACCGATTGACCTCATGATACTTTTCTCTAGCAAAGATCAACCGAAGAATATGCTACGCCATGCATACGAGGTTCTCGACCCTATGCCCACCCCTAGAAATTCTTTAGAGGGAAAGTATCTTGCCTTATAGATACGTGATAGTAGTGACAAATTATCGTATTAGAGTCTCCAAGCTTGTTTTGTAAGGAGAGCCATATTAAAACCTTCAACCTCACAAAAACCGATACCTCCTTCCTTATTCGATTTACATAGATTTTCCCAAGCTATCCAACGGATCTTATTCTTATCCTTGGAGTTATTCCACCAAAAGCTAGACAAAGCATTTGTCAGTTTATGACATTGATGCTTTATTAGCATAAAGGAAGATATTGCATAAACCGGGAGTGCTAAGCTAACCAATTTTATCAATACTTTTTTGCCGCTAAAGGATAACTATTTTGTGTGCCAGCCACTAATTCTAGACTAGAGCCGATCTGTAATAATGGCTAAAAGTTCTCACTGATCCACTTAGATATTCCAGGAGATGAAGGTATTTGCTAGTACCTCCCTCAACCGTAATATCCATATATTATCCCAAGGTTCTTCTCATGATAGAATCAACTTTGTCACCGAAGATAATGGCCAATTTTTGAAAGTTGATAACCTGACCAAAGGCTGCCCCATATAACTATAAGCAATGAATTAGTTCCTCACCTTCTTTAAAGGTTTCCCAACACATAAAGAGGATGTCATCTGCAGATAAGAGATGTTGTACCGAAGGATTATGTTTTGTAAGAGTAATCTCATAAAGAGCACCATTCAGCTTGGACCTCTTCATGACACGAACTAGATTTTCAGGACACAAAATGAAGATCATGGGGGACAAAGAGTCTCCTTATCGTATACCTCTTTTGGGTTTGATAAGAACGTAAGGTTTCCTATTAAGAAGGACTTAGTAGGTAACGGTCCTAACACATTCCATCATCCAAGCTATCCAAATCTTATCAAAACTGAGCTTGTAGAAAAGTTGCTCAAGGAAACTGCTACTCTACATGGTCATACGTTTTAGACATATTGGTTTTAACCGCCGTAAAATTATTTGAACATCTACAATTAGTCTTTAAAATATGGATCATCTCGTGGGAAACCGGGATACTGTCAGAGATGAGGTGGACCAAAACAAATGCTCCTTGTGTCTCGAATACAATCTTACATCTTTTGCTCCTAATTCAAGAAATAATCTTATAACACACTGAGCAGAGACTTATAAGGCGCAAGTCTATCATCTTCGTCGGTTTAGGGACATTGGGAATAAGTCAAATCTGATTAAAGTTCTAGTCCTTTGGTATAGTACAGCTCTCGAAAGAGCTCTTGACTTCCCTAATAACTTGTTGTCCTACCACATTCCAATAAGCTTGGAAGAACAAACTCGTCATCCCATGAGCTCCAAGTTATTTACTAACCTTAATCTCATATGCAGCACTTTTGATTTCCTTGGCTGTAACCTCTTTGAATACCTCCTTATTCATTTCCGTGGTCACACGGGGAGCCATATAGGTAAGAAGCTCAGCTATGTGAGAGGGATTGGAAGAATGAAACATATCAGTGAAATAATCCACTGCAATACTACCCTTAGAGCCCTCAGAGAAGTGCTCAATACCCGCCGAATTTACAAGAGCTGTGATTGAATTTAAGCGTCTTCGACCTTTAACACTACGGTGAAAAAAATTTGAATTGCAATCTCCTTCACTGAACCAAGATTCTCAGCTTTTTCTGCTTCCAAAAAATCTCTTCTTGTCTATGAACTTGGACCAAAAGATACCTTGTATCTCGTATGATACACAAATTTGGGTTAATCTTGCTAACTCTGATGTCTAGTTTATCTTTCAGCTTCAAAATTCTTGTTTTCAAATTACAGTTCGTAGATCTCTTCCATTGGGAAATAACTTTCCTACACTTTGTAATGTTCCCCAATAGATCCCTGGAGTTTGTAGAGTTAGAGTGCGACAATACTTCTGCAACCTTCTCTCTAAAACCCGGCTTATTCAGCCAGCGTTTATCATACATAAAACAGCCAGATTTGTGAGTAGAGTCTAAAGCAAAGCGTAGGATCAAAGAGCAATGATCTGATCCGTTACGGTCTAGGAATTCACCACGTGACAAAGGAAAATTATAATTCCATTCGGTATTACCCAATGCACGATCAAGGCAACATTAAGTATATATTCCATTTCTTTCACCAGCCCACGAGAATCTATTACCGAACTAACCACTTTTTATAAATAGTAGCTACTCCGCAAGTTCCGAAAAGCATAAATGGAAGCATTAGGTCCAGGAGGGCACCTAATTTCTCGCCATTGTTTAGTAATTCATTTAGTTTCTCAATCACTAGTCATGCTTCACTTTTTCTGTTACCAATATCAATCAACGAATCCCACACATCTGTCTACGATGATGAGGAGGGTCTCCATAGGCAAATGAGATGAAAAATTGGCATGAACCCACTGTAACTTTGGTATCTATAATTCGTTTATCTGCTTGTAACACATCGACATTGTATAATTTTTCCCAAAAAAAAACTAAGCCACCACTTAGACCTTCCGGTTCTACAATAGAAGAGTAATCCTAACCGAATGACTTTTGTATATTCAACAAGAAATTATTGGAATTTTTAGTTTCCAAGAGGAATACAAAATCAGGAAAAACAGAACATCTCAATCTCCTCAAATAGTAGATTGTCATGCCATTTCCCAAACCCTAACAATTCCAACTTAATATACTCATTGATCACTCGGCAGTTTCTCCCGAGGAACCGCCTCAATGTTGGTGTGTTTATAGACTTTTGGTGAAGTTTCAGTGTTTTCATCGTTGTTTGCTTTCCATTAGGAGCTGAGTCTTCTCCCTCAGTAATTTGTCTCTTTTCTCTGTATATTATTGTGCCTGATTTGCGAGCATGTTATCTCTTCCATTTACTCAGCCTCTTGCGAAAGCGAGTATATTTAGATGAACTCCGAAAGAACCAGCCCCGGTAAAACAGGTTTGGAACACCATTGAGTTCAAATCTACTCTGCAAAGAGAGTCTACAGGGTCTCGGGAATAACTTTTAGTCAAACCAGAGTGGATATCTTTGAAAAAGGCTGCCATCAACTTTGCACAATTATGTTTTCGGCCATTAACGAAACTAGAGACCAGTTGCTTATCAGTAGACTTTGCATCTCTCCATCGATCCTCATTATCATTGTTAGCACCCATGTCATTCCATTTAGAGAAATCGTATACAATTATTTTGCCTTTGTCCAGGTTAGTAGTTATAGTAACATGTTTATGTCCTCCAAAAATATTTAACCTATCAACATCATCCTTATCCAGTCCCCACACGTGACGTCTGACTCTTAACACTCTAGTTTTCTTCTCATCATGATCAGTTACTAATAAGTAATTCGTCATCATATTCAAAATATCATCTGAGATTAGCTGCCGGCTCGTCTCCTAATCAAAAACATCTTCTGCAGTAATCATCCCACATAGTATATCCTCTTTTTCCAGCTTACGACCAGATTTAACCACAAGTTTTTTATTCCCAACAGTTGCATCAGGATGCCGGTTTTGGGTTAAGAAGGGGCAATGGGTCTTATCATGGGTCAGGCATTCGCATGCATAGCATCTCTTTCTGAATTTTTCATATTTAAATGTGACGTTAACCACGTCTCACGTAGCAAGTTCAAATTATCAAGAATTCTGTAATGGTTTGTTAACATCTAATAAAGAAGTTTTTGCGGTTTCTACTCTATCAAATCATTGAGATGGTGGATAAGTAAATGGATGTCGAACCAATACTCAGATGTGTTTACAAGTAGTTTAGACTATGTGTATTCACCTAGTTCAAGCAAACCTATCATAGAAATCTGTCACATGACTAGGAGTTCATCACAAATCAAGCAATAAGACAAAATAAGCTAGATGACAAAAACAAAACAGGATGATAATGATCAAAACAGATAAATGATGGAAAAACAGAGCACAATATAAGGTTCAAGCAATAAGAAAATGAGGATCTTGGGGTGTGGGTTAAAGATCGGCGATCCACACTCGTTGACAAGCCTAAGCAAGGGATCTCTAGACTAGGACAAATGTAAGATCAACCCACTCTCGTGATGAAGATCACGATCCAAACCGGGTGATCCAATATGACCCTAGTCGCGATCAATCCAGTTTGGATGCATTATGCTTAGCCCAAGTTTGTCTAGTGATCGATCCCCACTTAGATCTCTCTTTGGCAGAGCGAGTAATTTCTAGCGAGGATGAAGGCATTCAATTCTGCAAGCACCTAGCGTGCGGTCATGACCGGGATCATGCCTTAGCTGATCAGGAAGAGACAAGCACTAAGATCACCTAATTAGAAGATATCAACATGAACAAACGATCAACTAATTATGGATCTCGCCTATTTCACCTCTGATCTTCCCATCCTCAAGATCCAAGTGGATCTACTCCATCCTCATTTTGTGAGGACCGAGGAATGGGATAGATACCACAAGCATTATAAAATAGAGAAAGCTGAAGAAAGATAGAAACAAAAAATAGCAACTAGATTACTTAATTAAGCATAAAATGATCCAAACATTCAGTCCATCAAAAACAAGATAAGAACTTTAATGTTATATCTAAAAACCTTATAAAAGCGGCACAAAATGAGTTATTCTCTCAATGATCCAAAATTAGATAAGTAAAATGTCATTAGAAGGGGTATTTATAGGGTAGTCTTCCTAACCCTAATGGTCAAACCGACTTAAGTTGGTCAACTAGGCGGTCTGTAAAGTGGCGCTCGCAGGCACCTGTGTGAGTGGGAACTGCGAGGTGTGCTTTAGATACTTGACTTGCGATCTTGTTGCAAGTCCAACGTCAGAGGATGACTCCAAAGTAGAGTCTTCAGGTCTTGCGTAAGTTCTTCAGTTCATCCCTCAAGGTAAGACGACGAGGTGAAACCACGAGGCAGATTCCTCTACATAAATTTGAGGTCCTTGAGCTTCCGTAGGGTGGTTGATGTGTGTGATTTTTGATGGTTTTAGAGTCTTGTTCTATGTAGTTTTGCAACTGTTTAGATAGATTTTCCGATAACGTAGGTCTTTTTAGGTTTGTTTTGCTTCCTTTGTATTTGCATTTGGAGTTTGGAGTTTGGAGTTTATTCTAGGAAAAAGAGCAAAAAGGAGCTAAAAATGGAGCTAAGGATAATTGGATCAACTGTTGGGCGAAGGAAGTCGTGCAAACTCGGATCGCTGCCTCGTGGATCGCAGGGCGAGGAATGCTCGGAACGCTCAGGAAAAAATGCCTCAGTCACCAGCCTCAACCTATCT
>OVBA01009603.1:0-10298 GCA_900406435.1 Lepidium aucheri | reverse complement strand
CACTTGTTTAGTAACCTTAAGTTGATAGAGAACGTTGAACCAGCACTAATATTCTCAGAAACTGTCTAACTCTCTTGTTATTCACAAATGTGCTTCTCACCCCTTGTTTGTTAACCTTAAGTTGATAGACAACGTTAAACTAGCACTAATACTCTCACAAACCATCTAACTCTCTTGTTATTGACAGATGTGCTTCTCACCACTTTATAAGTAACCTTAAGTTGATAGAGAACGTTGAACTAGCAGTAGTACTCTCACAAACCGTCTAACTGTAATACCCACGTTTGGTAAATCCGAGAACGCACTAGGTGCGGTATTTGAATGCGGTACAAAGGGACAAACCAAACAGGGCAATTTGGATATTCGGGACAAGGAAGGGCATTAGAAGCCTAAAGAATGATTAAGATCAAGCAAAACCATGGAAAATAAGTTAAGGAAAGAATTTAGGAAAAGTTTTGAGGATTGGGACCGAGCCGGTCGGATCGGACAGAATTGGTCAGATTGGACAGCTTGGTCGGATCGGACAGGATTTGTTGGATCGGACAGCTCGGTTGGATCGGACAGGATTGGTCGGATCGGACAATTCTATCGGATCGGACATGCTTGGTCGGTTCAGACAGCACGGTCGGATCAGACATGATTGGTCGGTTCGGACAGCATTGTCGGATCGGACAATTTGGTTGGCTCGGACAGCTTGGTCAGGATCGGAAATGGTTGGTCCGATTTTGGACATGAACCACCTAGGTTAGGATATGTTATGTTTAGCTTTGGACAAGTCTGGTTCGTGATAAGTCATGAGGTGACAATGAAAGCGAAAGGTTTCTCGTTCGGGCAAGAGTTTGTTAGATATCGGAATGAGTAGCCTAATGGGCCAAACAAAAAGGATTAATGTGATATGGGCCAAGGGTTGTTTTAAAGGGTTGTTTTAAAGGGGCTTGAGCTTGGCCCAACTAAAGGGATTAGGGTTAGGAATTAGGTTAACCTAGAGGATATAAATAGGATCCTTAATCCCTCCTAGAAAAGGAATCCGCAAAACTAAACCTAAAGATACGATAAAGAGAGCTCGAAGGAGGCTAAGGGAATCGATCTAGAGGAATCAAGGAAAGAGGTCGAATTAAATTGAAGGTTTTGCTAGAATTGGCAAATCGAACCCCATAGAGAAAAGAGAAATCCAAAAGAGAGATTAAGGCGAAGGTGAGTTCGTGACTGTAGGCTTGATTAGTCTCGTGTTTGGTAATAGGTTTAATGGAACCCTAGAATGGTTAGGTTGAATGGTTGATTGTGAAAGGAAGGACCATGTGGGTCGAAATTGTGATCGAGAACCTTGTGTTCGGACTCTGTGATATGCGAACCATGTGTTTGGACTCTGTGATATGCGAACCTTCTGTTCGGACTCTGTGATATGCGAACCTTGTGTTCGGACTCTGTGACTTGCAAACCTTGTGTTCGGACTCTGTTACTTGTGAACCTTAGGGTTCGGTTATGTGATTTATGATATGTTAAGGATATTGCTCTGAACTGAAAGGTTACTTTAGCTGATCCGGAAGTAACGCGGGTAGTTAAACTAATCAATGAGTTAACCCTGAAATCGTGATTGTTCTGTTGTTTTACTTGATTTGTTATCGAATATGTGTTGTGGTTCTAGCCTAGTGGGACGGGATGACCAAACTACTAAGTAAATTCGTTTGCTTATTCAATCTGCGTGATTGTAGGTAATGACTCGGCCAATGAGCGAGAAAGTGGCTAGTAGGAGCGAGACCAAGGTGAGAGGGAGAGGAGGTGGATTTAGGGATGGAATTTTGGGGTTTATTTTATGTTATTTAAAGTTGAACTTGATGCTAGAACCGCTTTCTATTTTTTAAGTTATTGTCTTTTATTGAACCTTGAATTTAGTTTGAATAAGAATGGAACCGAATTTTATTATGAACTGATTGGGCTTGTCACATCTTGTAATCGAATTTTGACTTAGTGAATAATGGGTTTGAAATGGTTAAGTGTAAGGTCCACCCAAGGCCTTACTAAAATGTATCATAACTTGAGTTTAATGAGTTGGGGTGTTACAATTTGGTATCAGAGCCAGGTTTATTCTAGGATAGATGGGAAATATGTGAATGGGTTAGATGAATGATATCCATCCTCCTCACGCCAAGGTCTCGCGGTTATGTGTACTGTGAACCGAGCTTAGTTGATAGAGGTTATTAACTTTGCTAATAAGGCAACTATATATGGTTAGTATCCGTAATGGAAGAAGAGCTAATGTGTAGGAACCGTGAATGTGGGTGGTGTGGAAACCCATGTGTTGTTTGATTTCGAGGCATAACATTGTTTTGTACACCCAAGAATGATCGGTATTGGTGAGTTTAAGAAAGAACCTGAAGTAAGTAGTGGAATGTTAATTTCAGCAGCTGGTGGGAAATTAATGGATGCCTTAGGGGACGTTGGAAACGTTTTCATGATCATAGAAGGAGTGAACGTACCGAACGACCTTTTGATATGTGAAGTAGAATTATATGATGTGATCTTAGGAATGGATTGGCTTGGAAAGTACAAGGCACGCATAGATTGCTATCGTGGTAGAGTTCAGTTTGAGAATGGAGGAAATCGGTTGGTGTATCACGGAATCCAACCCACTTCAGGTAGTTTGATTGTCTCGGCCGTCCAAGTGGAACAGATGCTCAAGAAAGGATGTGAGGCGTACTGACTTACGATCTCAACGGTCGAAGTTGGACCAGGAACAGAACATAAGGACATTCCAGTAGTGAATGAGTTTGAGGATGTGTTTGCAGTACTCACGGGATTACCACTAGAAAGATCTGATCCGTTCACGATTGAACTAGAACCTGGAACGACGCCTATCTCCAAAGCACCATACCGGATGGCGCCAGTAGAGATGTCTGAATTGAAAAGACAGCTTAGTGAACTAATGGATAAGGGGTTTATAAGACCGAGTAGTTCACCATGGGTTGCACCGGTGCTGTTTGTGAAAAAGTACGATGGAACCTTCAGGTTGTGTATTGACTACTGTGGATTGAACACAGTGACGGTAAAGAACAAGTACCCTCTTCCACTAGTGGATGAGTTGTTGGACCAACTCAGAGGTGCTACATGGTTCTCAAAAATTGATTTGGCTTCAGGTTATCATCAGATTCCAATTGCAAAACATGATATCTGGAAAATCGCAATCTGGACAAGGTATGGACATTATGAGTTTGTGGTTATGCCATTTGGGCTGACCAATGCACTGGCTGCCTTCATGAAACTAATCCAATGTGTTCAGAGAATTCTTGGACGAATTCGTGACCATCTTCATAGATGACATCTTGGTGTACTCTAAGTCCTCCAAGGAACATGAGGGTCACTTAAGAATAGTTTTGGGAAAACTATAGGAACACAAACTTTTTGGCAGGCTAAGTAAGTGTAGCCTTTGGCAAAGAGAAGTAGGAATCTTGGGTCATGTGGTCTCGGATAAAGGAGTGTCTGTGGATCCAGAAAAGATAAACACAATCTCGAGTTGGCCTAGACCCTCGAACGCAACAGAAGTAAGAAGTTTTCTCGGATTGGCTTGTTACTATAGACGGTTCGTGAAATGCTTTGCAAACATGGCTCAGCCTATGACTCAACTTATAGGGAAGGATGTCCCTTTTATTTGGACCAAGAAATGTGAAGAGAGCTTCACAAGACTCAAGGATATGTTGACTAGTACTCCGGTTTTAGCATTGCTGGAGCCAAACAAACCGTATGTGGTGTACACGGATGCATCACGAATGGGATTGGGCTGTGTGTTGATGCAGCATGGGAAGGTGATCGCTTATGCGTCATGACAATTGAGGAAACATGAGGTGAATTATCCAACTCATGACTTGGAATAAGGTGTGGTTGTTTTTCCCTTAAAGATTTGGCGATCTTANCTATCTTTATGGTGGGAAGGTCTTAGTATTCACGGACCATAAGAGTTTGAAGTACATCTTCACTCAACCAGATCTGAACTTAAGGCAAAGAAGATGGATGGAACTCATAGCCGATTACGACTTGGTCATAGAATACAACCCGGGTAAAGCAAACTTAGTTGCGGATACACTAAGCAGGAAACGTGTGGACATGGACTCCGAAAGGGAATTAGAACGAATTGTAGACATGGTTGGAACCTTAAGGTTGTCAGCCTTAATGGTGGAAGAAGAACCCTTAGGCTTGGGGGCTACGGATCAACCTCATTTGTTGACTAGAGTCCGGATGGCTCAAGAGAAGGATGAGAATTTGAAAAAGGCCGCAGGAAATAATAAGACTGAGTACGAAACTTCGAACAATGGGACTATTTTGGTTAATGGTCGTGTGTGCGTTCCTAATGATCAAGGATTAAAGGATGAAATCCTTAAGAAGGCACATAAGTCTAAGTTAGCAATCCACCCGGGATCGACAAAGATGTACCGAGACTTGAGAAGGTACTATCATCTCTTGTTATTGATAAATGTGCTTCTCACCACTTGTTTAGTAACCTTAAGTTGATAGAGAACGTTGAACTAGCACTTATACTCTCATAAACCGTCTATCTCTCTTGTTATTGACAAATGTTCTTCTCACCACTTGTTTAGTAACCTTAAGTTGATAGAGAACGTTGAAATAGCACTTATACTCTCAAAAACCGTCTAACTCTCTTGTTATTGACTCATGTGCCTCTTATTACTTGTTTAGTAACCTTAAGTTGATAGAGAACGTTGAACTAGCACTTATACTCTCATCAACCGTCTAACTCTCTTCTTATTGACAAATAAGCTTCTCACCACTTGTTTAGTAACCTTAAGTTGATAGAGAATGTTGAACTAGCAGCTATACTCTCTCAAACCGTCTAACTCCCTTCTTATTGACAAATGTTCTTCTTACCACTTGTTTACTAACCTTAAATTGATGGAGAACATTGAACTAGCACTTATACTCTCACAAATCGTCTAACTCTCTTCTTATTGAAAAATGTGGTTCTCACCACTTGTTTAGTAACCTTAAATTGATAGAGAACGTTGAACTAGCACTTATAATCTCAAAAACCATCTAACTCTCTTGTTATTGATAAATGTGCTTACCACTTGTTAAGTAACCTTAAGTTGATAAAGAACGTTGAACTAGCACTTATGCTCTCAAATACCGTCTAACTACGAAGGCCACGTTCGATAGCCGCCCTAACTGAAAATTCAAGCTGATATAGACCCCTTGATGAATCCACTGTGTATAGATCAGCCCAGACTACTTTGACCAGTTTCTTCCCACTAAGATTTGGGTTGGAAGTCTTGACTCGCCCTTCTTTTTCTTTCTTTCCCAAGGCGGTGTTCAGTCGCTTTCTTATTCTTCTTTTCAACTAAAAGTCTGTTATTGACATATGTGCTTCTCACCACTTGTTTAGTAACCTTAAGTTGATAGAGAACGTTGATCTAACACATACACTCACACAAACCATCTATCTCTCTTGTTATTGACAAATGTGCTTTTCGCCACTTGTTTAGTAACCTTAAGTTATACTCTCCCAAACCGTCTAACTCTTGTTATTGTTTCATGTGCTTCTCACCACTTGTTTAGTAACCTTAAGTTGATAGAGAACTTTGAACTAGCAGTTATACTCTCAAAAACTGTCTAACTGTCTTGTTATTGACAAATGTGCTTCTCACCACTTGTTTAGTAACCTTAAGTTGATAGAGAACATTGAACTATCTTTTATACTATCAGAAACCGTCTAACTCTCTTGTTATTGACTCAAATTCTTCTCACCACTTGTTTAGTAACCTTAAGTCGATAGAGAACGTTGAACTAGCACTTATACTCTCACAAACCGTGTAAATCTCTTGTTATGGACAAATGTGTTCTCACCACTTGTTTAGTAACCTTAATTTGATAGAGAACGTTCAACTAGCACTAATGCTCTCACAAACTGTCTAACTCTATTCTTATTGACAAATGTGCTTCTCACTATTTGTTTAGTAAACTTAGGTTGATAGAGAACGTTCAACTAGCACTTATACTCTTAAAAACCGTTTCACTCTCTTGTTATTGAAAAATGTGCTTCTCACCACTTGTTTAGTAACCTTAAGTTGATAGAGAACATTGAGCTAGCACTTATAATCTCAATAACTGTCTATCTCTCTTGTTATTGACAAATGTACTTCTCACCACTTCTTTAGTAACCTTAAGTTAATAGAGAACGTTGAAATAGAACTTATACTCTAAAACACCGTCTAACTATCTTGTTATTGAAAAATGTGCTTCTTATAAGTCGTTTAGTAACCTTAAGTTGATAGAAAACGTTGAACGAGCACCAATACTCTCACAAAACGTCTAACTGTAATACCCACACTCGGTAAATCCGCAAACGCATTAGGTGCAGTAAAAGAATGCGGTACGAATGGACGAACCAAACAAGGATATTTGGTATAGTCGAGCTAAGGAAGGGCATTGGAAGCCTAAGGAATGAGTAAGAGCAAGTAAAACCATGGAAAACCGGTTAAGGAAGGAATTTAGGACAAGATTTGAGATTTTGGACCGAACCGGTCGTATCGGACAAGATTGGTCGGTTCGGACAGCATGGTCGGTTCGGACAGGTTTGGTCGGATCGAACAGCTTGGTCGGATCAGACAGGATTGGTCGGATCAGATAGATTGGCCGGATCGGACAGGATTGGTCGGATCAGACACTCGTGGTCGGTTCGGATAGCAATGTCGGGATCGGATGAAATGATAGGATCGGAGAGCTTAGAACGGATCGGACACGATCAAACCGAGTTTGTACATGAATCACCTAGGTTCGGACATGTTGTGTTTGGTCTTTAGCAAGTTGGTTCGTGAAAGGCCTTGAATAGCCTAAAGGGCCAAAACAAAAAGGGCTAATGTGTTATGGGCCAAGGATTGAGTTATGGTCCCAAAGTTGTTAAAAGGCTTGGTGAGAAAAGGGCTTAAGCTCAGCCCAATTGTAAAGGATTAGGGTTAAGGATTAGAGCATATAAATAGAATCCTTAAACTCTTTTTAGGTTAGAATCTGCAACACAAACTTAGAGATAAGAGAGAGAGAACTCGAAGAGAGGCTAAGAGAATCGATCTTGTGGAACTAAGGAAAGAGGCTGAATTATGTTTTGGGTTTTGCTTGGATACGCAACTCGAAACCTATAGTGAAAAGAGAAACTCGAAAAAGGAAGCTAAGGCAAAGGTGAGTTCGTGACCGTGAGGTTAACCTAGAATATGTGTTTGGTAATATGTTAAATGGAACCCTAGAATGGTTAGGTTGAATGTTTGAATGTGAAAGGAAGGATCATGTGATCGAAATCGTTAATGTGATATGAGAACTTGTGAGTTCGTTTATGAAAATAGAATATGAGGATTCGGTGTGTGATTAGAACCTGAGGGTTCGTGTTTGTGAATAGAACCTGAAGGTTCGTGATTGAGATTTAGAACCTGAGAGTTCGTGATTGTGATTTAGAACCTGAGGGTTCGTGATTGATAAGAATGATGAATGGAATTGAAAGGTTACTTTAGTTGATCCGGAAGTAACCAGGATAGTTAAACTAATCGATAAGTTAACCCTAGATCGTGATTGTTCTTTGGTTTATTTGATTTGTTATTGAATGCTTGATCTGGTTATAGCCTAGTGGGACGGAATGACCGAACCACTAAGAAAAGTCATTTGCTTATTCAATCTGTGTTATTGTAGGTAATGAGTTGGCCAATGATCGAGAAGTGGCTAGTAGATGCGAGACCAAGGCGGGAGGGAGAGGAAGTGGATTTAGGGATGGAATTTGGGGGTTTTATTTATGTTGTTTAAATTTGAACTTGATGCTAGAACCAATTTTAATTTCGTTAGGTTATCGTTTATGTTTGCACCTTGATTTTAGTATTGAATAAGAATGGAATCGAATTTTAGTATGACTGTTTGGGCTTGTCACATCTAATAAAATTGAATTTTGACTTAATGAAATATGGAACTTGAAATAGTTAAGTGTAAGGTCCGCCCAAGGCCTTGATTAAATGTATCGGAATATGAATTTGTGGGTTTAGGGTGTTACAAGTTGGTATCAGAGCGCGGTTGATTCTAGGATNTTAGATGAATGATATCCATCCTCCTCACGCCAAGGTCTCGCGGTAAGTTGTTATGTGAACTAAGAACCGAGCTAAGTTGATAGAGGTTATTAACTTAGCTAATGTGATGAATGTAGATGGTTCTACTTGTAAAGGAAGAAGAGGTAATGTAGGGAATGATGAGACTTCCCGTAATGCTGCTAGTAGGGTTTAACAAGTTGTGGAAAGCGATGTGGAACATCAAAAAAGTGTTGACCAAAGAGATAATGAGGTGTCGGTAACACCCTCGGACCCGAATGTGAATGTTGGGGCTGGAGATAGGTATGGATAAAATCCTATCTTGCCCATGTTAACACAAGTCTTGGAAAGACTTCCAGCTGCATTAGCGGCTGATGATGCACCTCCTCGGAGGGAAGAGATACCTGAGGAGGGAGTGCTACCGCGAGCGGGTACGGGAACCGCACAGAATGTGACCGAGGTGGCTGGTCAAGCCTTGGCCAATCCATCATACTTGAAAATGATGTATTATATGCAGAAACCTGGTACTAAGTTCTTTGCTGGAGGAGCTAAGCCAATTGAGGCTGATGAGTGGAGAAATAGGTTGGAGAGGAACTTCAACTCTATTCGTTGTCTGGATGAGTATAGGTGTGACAGAGCGGAGCATTACTTGGAAGGTGATGCCCACAATTGGTGGAAAGGAGTTTTAGGCCGAATAGGAAGTCTGAACTGCACATGGGAAATGTTTTGTAAGGAGTTCCAAGCAAAGTATTTCCCACCCGAGGTATATGATAGGCTAGAAGGAGCCATCTTGGATCTTAGTCAGAAATCAATGATTGTGAGGGAGTATGATACTTAGTTTAACAACCTTAAGATGTATGGTGGACGTGAATTAGATGAGAGAAAGTCCAAGTGTGTCGATTCATGCGTGGACTACGGCTTGAACTTCGCAATGTGTGTCAAGTGAGGAGTTATAACTCGGTTGCGGAGCTTGTGGGAAAAGCTGCCCAATTAGAGAGTGGTCTAAAGAAGGCCAGATCAGTGAGTGAAAGGAAAAAGGGCCCCCCCGTGCATCAAACCCAATCAGGGCATGGTTCGGGTGCGAAGCACAGGAAAGCGGATGGGAATGCATTGGGAAAACCGGTCACGGCTCGCGTTGCATGTACACTTTGCGGAAGGAATCATTCCGGGGAATCTAGGGTAGTTTCTGGAGCATGCTTTAGGTGTGGTGGTACAGATCATAAGATCCGAGATTGTCCAAAGGAGGACTCCAAGGCAAGGAATGCCCGTATGGATGAGCCAAGGTTGTGCTATAACTGTGCGGAAACAGGGCACATTCGAGCTAATTGTCCTAGGGAAACGGCCAAGAGAGGAGTTGCCACCTCCACCACCACCGTCAAAGAGGACAGCTATACCGCCTAGGGCATACTTGTTGGTTGCGGATCCTACCGAACAGACAACATCACGACCGATCGCTGGTAAGTTCTGATCATCATTGAAATATTTTTCTACTTGCAAACTTGATTGCTTGTGTAGTGTGAACTAGGACCCTCAGTGTCTAAATAATTATGTAGGGACCGTAACCATGGGTGGTGTGGAAACCCATGTGTTGTTTGATTCTGGGGCGTCACATTGTTTTGTACACCCGAGAATGATCGGTATTGGTGAGTTTAAGAAATCACTAAGAGTGAGTAGTGGACTGTTAGTTTGAGCAGCTGGTGGGCAATTAATGGATGCCTTAGGGGATGTTGGAAACGTCTCCGTGTTCATAGAAGGAGTGAACATGCCGACTAACCTTGTGATTTGCGAAGTAGAACTATACGATGTGATCTTAGGAATGGATTGGCTTGGAATGTATAAGGCACATATTGATTGTTATCGTGGTAAAGTTGAGTTTGAGAATGGAGGAAAATGCTTGGTGTATCAGGGAATCCAACCCACTTCAGGTAGTGTTATTGTCTCGGCTATCCAAGCGGAACAGATGCTCGAGAAAGGATGTGAGGCGTATTTGGTTACGATCTCAACGGTCGAAGTTGGACCAGGAACAGAACTTAAGGACATTCTAGTAGCGAATGAGTTTGAGGATGTGTTTGCATCACTCACGGGAAAGGATTTCCCTTTTAAATGGCCGAGGGATGTGAAGAGAGCTTCACAAAACTCAAGGATATGCATACTTGTACTCCGGTTTTAGCATTGCCGGATCCAAACAAACCGTATGTGGTGTATACGGATGCATCACGAATGGGATTGGGC
>OVBA01009602.1:0-10299 GCA_900406435.1 Lepidium aucheri | reverse complement strand
GCCCTAAAGGAAATCTAGAAATTCAGGAGATGCAGAAGATTCCTTATGCTTAGGCAATTGGAAGTCTTATGTATGCTCAAGTTTGTACGCGTCCGGATTTAGCATACATTGTTGGAGCTTTGGGCAGATACTTAAGTAATCCAGGTTTAGACCATTGGAAAGCAGCCAAAAGGGTCATGAGNATAACTTAGAGATTGTTGGATATTCTGATTCTGATTTTGCTGGATGTCAAGATAGTAGAAAGTCCACTTCAGGCTATGTTTTTCTGTTGGCTGGGGGAGCTATTGCTTGGCAAAGTGTGAAACAGTCACTCGTAGCTTCCTCCACAATGGCGGCAGAATTTGCAGCAATATTTGAGGCATCCAATCAAGGACTTTGGCTCAGAAATTTTGTCACTAGGCTGCAAATTGTTGAGGGAATCGAAAGACCACTTAAGTTATATTGTGACAATAAATCAGCAGTTTTGTACTCCAACAAAAATAGGAGCGTAACAAAGTCCAAGTTTATCAAGATTAAGTTTCTCGTAGTTCAGGAGAGGGTACAAAGTGGAGAGATTTTCATAGAACACTTAGGAACAAACTCCATGATAACAGATTCTCTTACAAAAGGTATTCCACCAAAGGTCTTTCATGAGCATACTACTCAAATGGGTGTTACAATGTTTTGAGGATCATTTGGTTTAGTGGGAGTTTTTCATTTGGTTTTGGGTTTTATGTTTTAGTTGTGTTTATGCACTTTTCATTTTCTGATCAGAAATAAAGTATTCAGTTTACTCTTTTGAACAATAAAGTTAAAGGATCTTAATAAGGTAGGAGCAGTTGAAAACCGACATGTACTAAGTAATTTTCATGTGATTTTCATGCCACACTTTTGGTAACTGATCTATGTCATTTGACTGTATTGACTTCAGTGACCATGTAAGGTTTAGTTATTTTTATTATAACGAAGACCGCTATGATCCTATGTTGTTATAGTCGGTGGACGAGATTGCTTTAGACTCAACTATATAATGACAATATTGAGCTCATAAAGTCTATCATATTTTCAGGATACATATGTGACCCAATGGGAGATTGTAAGAATTATTTTGGGGTCACAAATGTATAATTAATGTGTTAGAGTCATTATTTGAAGGAGTCAAAATTATGTGGTGACATTCAGTAATTTCTAATTTGATGAAGGGCCAAATTAGAAATCAATTCTGATTAAGAAATCATAAGGTATAGATTTAACTGTGTAATGCGACTGACATGTATTTTGATTAAGAAATCATAAGGTATAGATTTAACAGTGTATCTCAGGTTTCTAAATACACGAAGAACCAAAGAGATTATCAAGTGAGAGTGAACTCTGTTACGAGTGTAAATGGGAGCAGATTAAACTGTAGGTTTTTTGAAGAATAAAACTACAGGTTTTAGAGATGTGTCAAATGTCATCTAAGGAAAGAAGAAGAGAATCCTGAAACTGGTTCCAAGTTTTTGGAAGAGAACAAGATTCAAAATCTTATTACGGTAACCATGAAGGGTTCTTTACGCTCCTAGCTGGGGTATAGATATGATATATGGTACTCTCTTACTGTTTGCTGGAATTAATGAACTGTAGGGGTGTTAAAATTATGATCCAAAATCATTGTTGAATCCATGAAATCTGTCAATACAGATTTTCTGAGAGGAGAGAATTAGTAATGAATATAATTCGATTATATCTAACCATTCTGGGAGATTTTAATTTTCTTAGGGGCTGCATAGCTATCAAATGAAAGTCAAAATTTTAAGAAGGCATTTAAGGGAGATGGATGGTTGGACAGAATCTTAACTCACAGATTCACACAAGTTCAAAGACTTGGGTATTTTCTGATACTCATGCTCAGGTTACGAAAATAGCTTCTTTGTTTGTTGCTTTATGTTGTCTCTTAAATTGATTGTTTATCAATTGGTTATGAAATCAATTTTTTTTTTTTGAGTTGTGCTTTGATTGAGGTTGTGAAGACCGAGTCTGGTTTTTGCTAAATCAAACACATTGCATTGAAATTATCCTTAGAAAGTGTGGTTATCGTGATGTTCCTATTAATAATTCACCGTTTCATGCTTTTGTGTAAACTAAGGGTGATAGCTTGGTTCAATCTAGATATACAAAAGTGATTGGTAATTGGCAGTATAATGTTTGATGATTGTACGAGGTCCAATGTTGCATATGTTGTGAGCAGAATGAGTTGGCATTCACACAGTCTGAGTTCAATTCATAGTTTTACACTTAATAGGTTGACAATATAAGTGAAGAAAACAATTGACTAGAATATGTGTTATAATGGATATTTGTGTGTTATTGTAGCCTTACGTGATTTAAATCAGGTGTATGATATTGATAAAGTTAAGTCGTCCTGTAGTTTTGTTTTCACCTTAAGTGGTATAGCAATAGCTTGGAAGTTAGTAAAACAGTCTTGCATTGCAAAGTTAACAATGGAATATGAGCTAGTGGCTCTTGAGCATGCAGGACAGAAGACTCAATGGCTCGAAACGTGAATATTGATGTTCCTATGAGTAAAAAAAACACTCATGCTCACTATATCAGTGACATGTGATTCTAAAGCAATTTGTGTTGCTTGAATGAGATAGGTTCCATGTGATATGATCTGTGAAAAGTAAAGTCTCTTTTGATCATGGTGTTTCAAGTTGAAACATGTACACGATTGAGTGAGGGATTCGAGCAGTGAAAAAGAAGAATTTTACTGATATTTGAGGAGTTAACTCACTCTGAAGTCGTAACAAACTAACATTTTGGGCACCTTACCAACTGTTCTATTTATTTAGATCATTGGTTCAAAAGGTCAAACGAAGGGATGTAGCTGATTTTGGAAAATCATGAAAAGAGTAGTTAAGACAGAAGGTCTCTGCTTGAAAACTTACAGTTGTAAGTATGTGAATTAAAAATTCACAGAAGCAACATGAATGTGAAGTGTTCTTGTAGGTGTGAAGTTATTCAAACTCATGTGAATGATCATGTTACGGAAACAAAAAAAAAGGTCCTTAACTTGAAGAGTCCTGTCAAATTAAGGTATGATACTTGGTGATCTTTGTAAGAGCGTAATCTCGGTGTGATTGTGAATGAGCTTTCACGAATGATGGAAAAAACATTCTGGAACAATCATTTGAAATATAACGATGATACTAAATGATCTATGAAAAGATCATGAATGTGAACAAAGACAAAGGGTCTTTGTCAAAGCAGCAGCTTGTTGAACACAATAACTGGAAACATAAACTGATAAGAGTTATATAACTGAAATATGTTAGGTTTGAACAGATTATTTTAGCTGGTCATTAGACCAAAAGGCTGAGAAGAGTATTGATTCTAGAAACAGCCTCTGAAGTGGAATCATTAAACACTTGTTAAGGGTAATATAAGTAGTTGATGAAACTCATATGTTGACTTCAACTTATGTACAAATGAAGTGGTTTTTCACTTATACGTTTTATTTAGAAAAAGATATAAGAATTTGTAATAATAATATGAGTTTATGTGTAAGTCTTTGACTTTTATAGATCGATCAAATTTATGTATACGCATATAAATTGTGTATGTTGCGAATTACTCAGCAGGTCTGATTCAAGTCCGGAGGACATCATATTGTTTACTCCAATTTGTGAAGCAAGTGAGGGAATGTTAGAATTGTTTCATAAATTTGGGCTTCGGTTTGGTTAAAATTAAAATAATTAATCTCATTAAGAAGCCCATCAAATCATTATAACATTTCAAGATAATACATCTTGTTTTAACGAATATTTTGGATTCTATATAAGAACACCAAAGAAAAAAGTTGGGCAGTAGAGAAAAAGTAGAGCATAATAGATCAAGAGAGATTTTTTGAGAGAGAATCAATTCATCATTCAACAGAAGAATAGATAAGTTTGCTGAAACGATTCTCTTTGACTTTCGTTGGAAGATTATGTCTTTTCGTCTGTCGTTCTTTCTTGTTGAGTAATTCACCTCTTCTCTTTCGTGTAAACTGAAGAGGGCAGAGTAAACGCTAAGGGAAACCACCATTGAAAAACCTTTCACAGAAATTTGGTGGATTATTCTCTCAAGTGCAGAAGTTCTCACTTCGGCTTTGCAACTTTCTTTTTCTATTGTTTCTTATTGCTTTCTTTTACAGGTTTATGTCTTGAATCCCCAACAAATGTTATATTATTTGTGGTAATAATGGGAGAGATAAAAGTCTTGAGAAGAGGTAAGCATGTGGCTCTCCCGATCTCTCTTTGAAAGGAACATGTAATCACTCACATGGACATTTTTGTCCAACTACAAACCCAAACCAAAGTGTTTACTTGCTTTGCTTTGTATTTTTAAATTATATATATATATATATATATTCTTAATTTTTTTTTTAAATATGGTTAGAGGTGCTCTATTCTCTAGACCTATTCCTGCAAACCTGGTGTTTTCCATGTACAAATGTATGGTTGATGCTTTATGGAAGGATTCTAGGTTGGTTTGGTTTTCCATATGAGTGCGGAGGAGTTCATCTGGGCACTTAATGTATTAGAAGAAGTTTCTCTTCACTTCACGCCGAGTTTGAAGTGTTTTACTAGGTTATGACAATCATAGTGGATTTTCAACTCATGGAAGTGGAGTTTTTAGTGGACTATGTTGAGTTGGTGAAGATAATTGAGGAATTGTCTGCATAGCCAGCTTTTCAACTATACCTGGAAGATTTCTTGCAACTTAGAAGTTTATTCTGTCGCTGTTCTCTGAAACTGATCCTCGTGCCTTCAATTACAAAGTAGACTCCCTAGCTCGTAGTGTTCAAAGTTTAGCTAAAAATCAAGCATTTGTAAACAATATTCTTCCTTTGTGGATTTGTTCTTTTTCTTAAATGAGTTGAGTTAGAAAAGAAAAAAATGGTTACTCACCAAATTAATCTCGAACATTAATTACAATTTAAGAAGATAATTAGGATAAAGAAGCTAGATTTGTTGAGGGGGACAACGAGAAATGTCGTAAATGGTAAACGGCGCCGTTTTCGGGTCTCTTCATGTCGTCTCCCACATTCTAAGAAAAAAGAAAAGGTTTTTCTTCAACTGATGCAACATTTCAATTCAACTCAGAACGAAACTTCCTCGTTACCGCTCTACTGACATTTGAGATCTACAGATTCCATCCAGATCACGAGTCTCTTCTATCAACTATTTTATCATTTCATAATATTGCAACGGGATTCCATCACACTCTGCGTTGTCTTCACCAGATCAGAAGCAGCAGAAATTGAAACCTCCAAGGCTTTCTAGTTGTTTCCTATTTGAGTTATGCTTGATTTGGTTTCTGCAACTTGTTTGATTCTTCTTCTTTGACCCTTAGTTGACTGCAAGGTACAGTTACGGTCTCTTTTTCTCTTCTTTAACCAAGTCCCGATTTGTATGGAAATCACTTCGTTTCTTTCCGATTCATCGAGGTTCTGTAATAAGGTCTGTAGTTTGGTGTTTAACGATTTTGAAACGAATGAGTAAGTTTTGACTCAATGAAACCGCCGTTTCATTCGTGTTGCTATGTGTGTAAGCGATTTATTTAGCGCTATTCAGATACTTTTATTGTTATTTGGATTCGTTCTTTTCTCCTTTCTGTCCAAAAGATTAAGGTTTATAACTCTGTGCAGACTAATGTAAGTGCTACCTGTAGTTGTTTTTCCAGTGGTTTCAAGTTATTAATCTAGATATTTTCCGGATTTGTTTATCTTAGTTTACAAAATAGTGTGTATGACTTTATGCAGTTGATACAGAGAAACCTTTTTTTCTATTTGGATTCTTTTTTCTATAGTACAGGGCTCATGCCGTGCTGTTTCCCTGTAATGTTAAGCTTCTAAGATTAATTTGTGGTGAAAATATTATCCACAAGACTCTGCCTTTTTAGAAATGGCTCAAAAAAGTTTCGTGCATATTAAGTGTGACTGTAGTTACTACTTAGATCTTCACACAAGAAGTTTCTCTCTATCCAGGCCGCAGCAGAAGTGGACGCTGTAGCTTATCTTTGGTTCATGTGTTGGTAGCACAAGGGTATGAGTAGTTGTAAAGTGCCAGCTCTTATTAAAGCACAAGTTGAAGTAAGCACTCTTTGATTTCTGGATAGCCAGAGCTTTCGTACAGATCTTATCGCTTATCTGAGTTCCTCAGCTTCTCAATGAAAGATTTGTTTAATGTAACAGATGGTGTCGGTTAATGACGTTGAGCAAAAAAGCCTTTTCAGACAAGAAGAAGATGTCACACAAACCAAAACAGCTTCTTTAATGGAGCAAGGATCACTTTCTACAAGTTCTCCCCAACACATGCCTAAATCACCTAAAAACAGCGTTCTTAATAGCATAAAAATCGTGCTTTTTTGTAATAAGCTCAATCTGTTATTACCGTTTGGTCCTCTTGCCATATTGGTCCACTACATGATAGATAGTAAGGTAAGTTGTTACTAATTACTTGTAGTTTCATTTCATGTTTAGAATTGAATCTCAAGAAATGATTTTTTGCTGTGGTTCAGGGGTGGGTGTTCTTCCTGACTTTAGTAGGCATTACACCATTGGCTGAACGTCTAGGCTATGCCACAGAGTAAGCCCCCCTTAGCATTTGTAGCACAAACTTATCATATCATCATTCTGCTTGGGATACTTATGTGTAAGTACTTGCTTCTTTGAAACAGGCAACTGGCTTGTTACACGGGTCCGACTGGTATGACTTTGTTCTACTGAAACAGGAATTTGTTTTTGTATAAATTTTAAATTTTGACGGGCTATACATATTTCACAGTTGGAGGCCTCCTAAATGCTACATTCGGGAATGTGACAGAGCTCATCATATCGATTTTTGCTTTAAAAAATGGAATGATACGTGTTGTTCAGCTGACTTTGTTAGGCTCGATTCTGTCTAATATGCTGCTTGTACTTGGCTGCGCCTTCTTTTGTGGTGGGCTAGTCTTTTACCAAAAAGACCAAGTCTTTGACAAAGTAGGAAACTAGGAATCCTTATCCACTTCATGATATTCTCTTTTTCCTTTCGTTATATTTCTTGCTCAAATACTTTGTTCTGACCCTCTTCTTCTTCAATCCAGGGATTTGCAGTTGTGAATTCGGGATTGCTTTTGATGGCTGTCATGGGGATACTCTTTCCCGCTGTTCTTCACTATACGCACAGTGAGGTTCATGCCGGATCTTCAGAGCTAGCCCTGTCAAGGTTTAGTAGTTGCATAATGCTTATAGCATATGCCGCTTACCTCTTCTTCCAATTAAAGAGCCAGTCGAATTCTTATAGCCCTCTGGAAGAGGTTTGTTGTGTGATCCACCATTTTTTGCTAGTTTTTACAAATTTTTAATTCATAATACCATATGACTAGAGCTGATTTCTCTAGTTTTTTCATTTTTGGTTTATAAACCAAATTAGCGTTTGTAGTTCTGTTCGACCTAGACTTACCTGCTTGTTTGGTAAATGTTGTAATTCTAGGATACAAATCAGAACGAAGAAACTTCTGTGGAAGATGAAGATCCTGAGATCTCCAAGTGGGAATCTATCATTTGGCTCTCAGTCTTGACTGCTTGGGTCTCTCTTCTTTCTGGCTATCTTGTCGATGCCATAGAGGTTTCCAGCGGTCCTATTGTGTATTTAATCATATGATATTGCCTTACGAATTATCATTTGGCTATCATTCGTTGGCCATAAGATCTGTCCACTGCTAGAGTTTATTTATTGCAGTATATTGCATGACAATCACCACAATATGACTATTAATAGTTGGCTTATGTATTGAATTTTTTAGGGTGCCTCGGTCTCGTGGAACATACCAATAGCTTTTATCAGTGTTATCTTGCTTCCTATAGTCGGAAACGCAGCTGAACATGCTGGCGCTATCATGTTTGCTATGAAAGACAAGCTGGTATGCAGAGTGGTTTTTAAGCTGAAAGAACTTTTGAAGCTCTCAATTACTAATTCACCTTTTCCTTGATAAACTGCTAAACATTTTCTCACTTCTACAGGATCTCTCTTTAGGAGTGGCAATTGGGTCCTCGATCCAGATATCTATGTTTGCGGTATGCACCACAATACATTTCAAGAACAGTATATTTGGACAACAAGATAGATTATAATCTCTGTTTGCTACTTGGTATCGATTAGGTTCCATTCTGCGTGGTGATTGGATGGATGATGGGTCAACAGATGGACCTTAACTTCCAGCTTTTTGAAACGGCGATGCTGTTCATCACTGTTATAGTAGTAGCTTTTTTCCTCCAGGTGGGTAAAAATCCTAAAGGTTAAGTCACTCTATTTTGAAACAAAGTACCAAACTGATGATCTCTGTAATGTACACAGGAAGGGACATCGAATTACTTCAAAGGATTGATGCTTATTCTTTGTTATTTGATAGTAGCTGCCAGTTTCTTTGTACACGTAGATCCTGAAGGTTAGTTCATATGATTTCCGAAATTCTCACCAGTTCATATGGCTTCTTCTTGTGTTGCTCCTTGATACGCCACGAACATTTTGGTGAGATTGCTGGCGAGAGTTTCATCTCTTTGTGCTTTTTTTTTGTTGGTTAGATGGTAGTATATAATAATAGCACGAGGAGGAGTCTGGTGTGAAGCATTAAGGGTCTTAATTCAAAGCTGATGATCTCAGGAACACAAAATGTTGGGGGAGAGATGTTAAGATGTAAAGTGATTTTCACAAACTCGAATCTGTTTGCTTGTTCTTCTTCTACTCAATATGTCTTTGTTTGAACAAGTGAAGGTTATTTATTCCTTCCCCCACAAAAACCAATATTCTTAGTGTGACTTAGAAGGTTACAAGTTTTGTTATATTACAATTGATGTTATGAAATATTGAAGATTTGTTCTTGTGAGTTACTAAATTATCGCATATTGCTGTGATTTCTTATCCTCAATTTTGGCATTTTTGAAATTCAGTATATGATAATCGGATTTTTCTTCCAAAACAGATGGTGTATTTTAGAGGCTGGAACTTGTTGCGATTACTTTGTTAATTTTAGGCATGTGCGTAATACCGGAAACCTAACCTAAACCAAAATAAAATTGAAACAATGGGTACTGGAAATAACCAGTTGTTCTTCTTAGTTTGTACACAGGTATTTTATAATACTTGGATTCGACCCGAACTCCCAAGTGGTTATCCGACTGATCTGGTATTGTGTAGATACATATTAGTAAGGTTAATGTTTAGAGTATTTCAAGTAATTTTTGGATTTTTTTTTCTTAATTTTTAATATAATATTTGAATAATTCTTAAAAGAGTTTCGTAATTTTGAGTATCTTATATATATTAAAATACAAGGCATTTTTATTTTGGCCGTGTTATAAATTTTAGGATAAATTTAACTTAAGTTTATAACAACCCCTTAAAAATAAAATAAGGTGATTTTGTTACATATTTTTATATAAAAAATCAAATTTAATAGAAAAATTCTAAAAAAATTAAAATTCAATTAAAAAATTTCGATTATAAATTCGGTTATTCCTTCGATTTTGGTTTGGGTTTAGATTAGATTCTGGTATTCGTCGAATTCGGTTCATCTAATTCGGTTTTTTAGTGTAAGACATATTTGGATATTTTATTTTTTAAATATAGTTTGGTGCGATATAGATCAAATTTGGGTCCGGGTATATTTATATAAATTCAAAATTTTGAAACATAAAAAAAAACATTAAAATTTGGTTTTTGATTAGTTCCATATCGGATTTGGGTTCAATTTTTTTTTTAAATATATAGGCTTGTCAGGTTTGATTCAAATTAGTTTCTTCTAATTCAGGTTAATTTCAATTCGAGTTTTGAGTCACTAGAACATCATTTCGAAAATAATATTCAAAATATCAATACGGATCTAAGAACCAAACGAACACAGATTAAAAATAACAATCAAATCCCACGCTATAACGTGGGTTGAATCCTAATTTCGGTTATATTTCCAAAACTTCACGGCTACCTTTGAACTAGATCTCGCCACTTCTGCAAAAAAACAACAGGAGCTTTAGATCTTAATCAATCGTAAAACGAAGAGAAATCGCTATCCGGATTTTGAGGAAGGGTCATCTCACAAGGCACCTCGCTCTTCTTAATTACATGATCATTAAGTGTAAGTTTCAATGTTTTCCTTCTCTTATTTTGTTCTGTTTCTGTTCTTTATTTTGAAGCGGCAAAGGAGAGCATGTGAGTAGCTGAAGATATCACGTGAGGGATTCTAGAAAATTTAGAGCTTGAATTCGAAAAACAAAGTATAAATCTTATCAAAGGTTGTTGATAAGATTTGTTTAAA
>OVBA01009601.1:0-10299 GCA_900406435.1 Lepidium aucheri | reverse complement strand
CAAGACGTTGAGGTTTTCATCAACCGAGAAACCAAGCGGAAACGTTATCCATACCACGATGAAGCAACCACAAGCAAGGCACCACGATCATTCTAACTCTTATGCAACTTTGGTGGTGGCGTAGTGGTCAAGTCAGATCCATCTCGTTAGGGTTATCCTTCTTAAGGCTCAAGTAGCCTCTTTTATCTTTTGTTTTAAGCTTCATTAAACTAGTTTTGAAGTTTATTGATCGGAACATCTTTTGGATTGGTTTGCTTTGATTCAGCCGATTTAAGTTTTCATTTTGTCTTTTGATTCGCTACTCTAAACGGCCTTGTAATTTTTGTTAACTTGATTATAATCTGGTGTTAAGGAGAAAAAAAAAACCATAACTGAAACATAATAAATAGACAAAAACCAAATAGATTGTAAAATGCACAAAGGGATATTAATAATGGAGGCTTGGGAGAAGTGAATAGAAAAAGAAGAAGCATGATAAGAAGCGATAAGGTAATGGAGTGTTAGTGGGCCTCCCTACGTGAGAAGAACGTTGTAGTGTAAAGCGTCAATGAGGCCCTCCTCCATTTTGTAATTGCTTCTTCTGACCGTTGCTAATATTTTTTGAGGAATATATTTATTTTATTTATTCTTTTGGCTGGGAATCAATTTAAAAGAATACGTTAGCAAAAAGCATCTTTCACATGAGAAATTAATAAATCAAATATTGGGCGTCACTTTGATTCCAATTTCTCTCCTCAAGAAAACATTGTTTCCTTCTCTTTTCTTCCAAGAAATCTCCGGTTGAGTTTAGAAGAATTTTCCCATATCTGATGTAGCGAGATATTTAGAAATATGTCAATTTTTTTTATTATTTTCAAATTACGATTTATTTGTATTTTTATATTTTTGTTATTATTTAATTGTATGTTTTTTTTTTCTCTAATAAAATTTTACTGACTAAAGTAAGAGGTTAAAAAGCCTCAACTTTATAAAGGGGAGATGATCTGCTCTACTTAGGAGCAAGAGAGACTTGACAACAAAAAATTAGACCAGAGCATATAAGCAAACATAGAAAAACTAACATTGTTTAAATAAGTTAACAAAAGACAACCTTATTACTGGGAATTAGTTTTTAAAACATATAGAACATAAGAGAATAAGAGATTTGATGGGCTGAACCTTAGTCAAGTTAGTGACCTGATGACAGGGGAGCCGGCGAGCAGGAGGCCAAGCATTCTGCCAGACGTCCCGCCTTGGGAGAATCAACTAAGTAGCTGACCTCTTAGACGTTCGTGGGTATTCAAATTCGAAACCTTACTTTAGGTGAATACTTTAAATTCAATATTATTTAAAGATATGAAAGAGTAAAAATGAAAGAAAGATGCATTTTCGAAACTAAAAAGTAAAATTTAGCTTTATCCCCTTTCGACGTTTAATTTTCCTCTCTTCATGCTGATTTTCACCATTGGCCTTATTAGGACTTCCTTGATCAATGCTTGAAATGACTGGTGTGTAGTTGAGCAGAGAGTTTGGAATCGCATTTGGGATAGTCAATTCCATGTCAATTAGTTCTGGAGTTACAACCGCCATGAAAATATCATTGGGATTGTTGAGGACGTCCTCAATTGTAATTTTAGTTTAGTGTTTCATTCAATTTAATTTGATTAATAATATTGAGCTCCATCAATAACAAAAAAAAAGTTATTCCCATAATAGGATACTTACTCATTGTTTTCAAACTCTCTCCAAATGATAAAATGCCACAGGATACACTTATAATTATACAAATGAGTGAGAACATTCTTCAACAAATTACTTCCATCTCATTCATTTTTCTTCTAGAAATTATTTCAATATTTTTGGAGGAATGATATTTTCCGTATACCATTATATCGCAAGGCTAAAGCATATTCCCTCCATTTCATAATAACTGTCATTCTACCATTTTGTACACAAATGAAGGAAACATATTAAAATTCTATTATACCCTCGAAAACCAATTGACTCTTACATTCTCTTTATTTGATTAGTTGATAATAAGGTTAAATTAGACCATTTATGCTAAAAGTTATATTAGAAATGTAGAATGACACTTATTTTGAAACGAAAAAACAAACCTAAAATGACACTTATTTTAAAACGGAAAAACGGAGGGAGTAGGATTCTTTCGTTTCACAAAACCTAACGAACAATTGATTGATCATTCATATTTCATAGGTGTCTCATCTGAGGTCAAGAGAGAATACAAGTCTTTAAGGATGCAAATACGTATTTCATACATGACCTCACTTGATTCATAATTGAAAAGCTACATAACAACCAATAAAACCCATCCATGAGGGGCCTTACATGAAACTCGGGCCAACTGGACCTTTCGAGATGCCAAGACGAACTTCCATCCCATGATGGAAGTCTACCGGCTTGAATGTCTCGGACTCACGTGGATCTGCAAAGGAGGATCAAGAGGCTAGATTCAATTCATTGATATCGGATTAAAGAAAAACCAGTTGTTAGACTCTTGTAGTTACTTGATTTCGCCCTACTGGTACTAAAAAAGGGTGAAGAGCGTTGTAGGGAAATGAAGTAAGGAATACTAACAAGAAGATGCTTAACTGCAAGATTTTGATACTTTGCTTCATCAACGAAGTATAGAAGTATCAACTTTCATCGAGTTATCTTCTACTAGTGGATACTAATATACCATAAAATTCGTGTCCACTGATCTAGAGATGTGAATGTAGTATAGAGACACATCCATATAAGTAAAAGACAATTACCATTTAAGTAATCCTCAAAACCAAAGTCATCCACAGCTCCTGTGTAGACTTCTAAACCAAGCATTGACGATGGAATTGCTCCAGGAGGTCTCTGAAACCTACATATTCCAGAGTAAAGGGATCAAATAAGATTTCGGTTATAACAAATGTTGTTTTTCAGAGTGCTATAAACAACCAGGTGATCAGGCAGCAAAAACTTTAGACCCTATTATCCTTGATGCGCACATAGATAGTTTCAAGATTCAGTTGAGTAGAGACCATGAATTTGAATACTAGTGAACACATAGATAAAACCCATATCGAGACAATTGCCATTATAGCAAGAATAAACAAATTATCATATTGTCACTAAGAACATGAAACTATGGGACCTATAAGTATGTGTGTCTGACTTAACACCTTTAGACTAGCTTCCCAATACACTGATTCACACCTATACATGTACAACTTTAAAATTACGATATCACAAATCCTGAACAGCAACATCAAGATGGTGTTGATATAATCTAGCGGTGTTCCAGCACCAAGTAGTATTAACTAGATTAAGAGAAATTAGGTTACAGCATTGCAAGTACAAAAAGCAGAAACCTTGACAGAATTTGCCTATCCATATCCATCTTCAGTGGAAGTGCAGATCCGTAGGCATGCGCTATGATCGTCCTTTTCATAGCCTCTTTCGATTTCCTTTCCTGAACCCCAAAAATAAACAAAGGTAACTGATTAATCAACAGAGATTTAAGATGTAGGAAGCAGAAATAAAACCAATTGAGAATTCTAGTGAGATTAAAACACCAATTGGTACTCAAGAGTCTCGAAAAATAGCACAACTTGACAAAAAGTAATAAACTAATCAGGTGATACAAGACATAGATTTAGGGTGCTAATCAAACACACTTAAGTTCTTTTTCTTAGCTAGTTTCCCACTTATTCTTTTTCTCACTAAAATTTCCCGAGAAAGAATCAGATTGAGTCAGTAATCAAAACAGGATCAATCTAAGAAAAACACAATCGAGGATGATAGTTTACAGATTGGTAAGACGATTCGAGTGGGTGAGATCCGACGATGTCGCTTTTAACGCCGTGGAGACCAAATCTAAGAGCATCATTCTTGACACCACCAATCTCGTGAGCAATCTTCTTTGGAGACTCCATTCCTGTTAGTTGTTCTGTGTGTTTCTTCCTCTTGTAGCTTTCCTCTGCGACTTTCTGGGCAAGAAATAAACAAACACAAGAGGCGATATCCAATTATGGGCTCTTGTGAATGAACTCAAATTAAGAAGGCCCATTAATATTGAATTAGGGCCCATTTAGATTGATTAAAGAAAGCCTTTCTTTTTATAAACTATCCTGTTTCAATAGAAACAAGTCTTTTAATTTATGAATTATCGACGCAATTCGTTTTCTTTTCATTTTCTTTTAATTTTTTTTTTATTTACATTTTTAAAATCAGTAAATTAATGTTTTAAGACACCCCAAAAGATTGGACGTAAGTGATGGTCCAGTCAAGGTCAGAATAATTTAAAAAAACAAACAAATGGTACAACAAAGGCACGTTGCAAAGATATATGTGAATATTAAAATAAGCTAATTCGGCGAGGTTATTTCATAGGATCTGACAAATGAAATTTAATAGTATAATATAAAATAAAGTTACTTTAACTTTAAAACAAAATCTTAAAGGAAAATCAGTTTACAGGCATTTTGTTAATAAAATATTGAAAATTATTCATAGGTACTTAACTAATTCAGCTAAGCAAAGACTAGATCACTAATGTCTCAGGACACTAACTGAAAAAAAAAAGAATGAAACGACAAGGCAAGTCAAGGTATTACTGTCAGTATACTCTTACTTGCTTTGAACAACAAGTAGAAGTGAAAAAATAATACTACTAATAACGAAACCATAACAATAATAATAAGAAAAAGCCAAAATTAGAGACTGCCAAAAAATTATTAGTCTCAGTAGAAGTGGTTATTGTTGACAAAAAAGAAAAAAAAAGTGGTTATTACATGAATGAAATGTTTGTAAATAAGAATATGTGTTATTTAATATTGTAAAAGTTAAACATAATCATGGCAATGTCGGTTCGTCTATGTTCAGTCACTTTTAGTAAGCTCAACGTTGCATTAACTGGAGCTTATCTACATAAAATACCTTGGTGTCTACTTGATTTCTGGATGATATGATGGTAGTTTGAGAATTTTTATTTCATATGATGCAATGTTGTCCAAAAATTAAAAATCACATGATGGGATAACATCTAGTATATCTGATGTAATTACCACATAGTTGTATGCTTCGTAAAATGCAAAATACATTTTTTTTTGTCTTGGACAAGCAAATGAAACTTTTTGAGTCACACCATATCCCTACATGTTTCACATAGAAACAAGGATTTTTATTTTTGATTTACTTTGTTTCTGTGTTATTTTACAAGTTTTTCTTTCATGATTGTTTTACTTTCAATTATTACAAATCTAATGTACTTTTTTTTGTTAAGGTATAATGTATTTTATTTTTTTAGGGTTAATCAATTTTTTATAATTTATGACTTCTTTCGTTGTTTTTTGTACTCTCACTGTTTTTCTTTTTGACAAATGTATTCTTACTATTTTCAATAGTTAATTAGAGTTTTCACATAAATTAAGAAAATATTAATTATTTTATTTTCCCTAAACAAAAAAAGTTTTATCACAAATTCTAAAATAATCTAACTAGTCACAAATCAATTTGCAAAATTTTTGCACAGAAATCTTAAAACATTAACTAAAATGAAACATTTTTTTCTAAAACATCAACTAAAAGAAAACATGGGAATATCATAATATGAAATTAAGCATATAGAAACTTAAATTCACATAAAGATATTCAATTAAAGATTTTTTTGTTAAAATCAAACTTAAGTATGATAGTTAGAATAATTTATCTAATCACTTCATATTATGGGTTTAAATTCCCATAATACATTATAGTATATTATAAAAGATTTTTGGAGTGGATTCACCACTATTGATTGAGTTTTGTCGATCCAATTATTGATAAAAATCGAATTTAAACTAATCTTTTCAAATTAGTAGTTGAAATTTAGTTAACATAGATAATATCGCTTTTTAGAATAAAACGATAGGTTCATATAGAATATAAATACGATGTATACATATAACTATATATGATGACCCCATATATTGTTTAAAAATTGATTTAGGATTCCAAGTTAGGGCCCGAGTAACTTTTGAGTGCCACCTTATCATACTCTAAACTGAATCGTACCACTATCATATGAGTGGTTCTAAGTATATGTGTCTATTTCTGATCAGGTTAGAATCCTTCCAATATTTAAAGCAAACTTCATATTCATGATCATCACTATCTTGATAGCTCCAATTCAACAAGAATGTTCAACCTTATATATGATCTCCTAATTTCAAGCTATATCAAACCAAATAATATACTACAAAATAAGACATTGGAAAGAGACTAATTTTTCTTTTTCTTTTTGGTATCCAAAAAAGGAGACTAAGTTATCGACAGAATTTAGGGTTGTTAGAAAAAAATTGAACTACCTTACTCTAATATATATATATATATATATATATGATTCCTATTTATTGTCAATTAATTTTGAATTGGGAACACTAATTTATTATGATATCGAATTTCAAATTAGCCCAACTGACATGATGTTTCTTATTTAGTATTTTAATATGCTAGGTGACATTCATTGGCCATTGATCTAGAGTTGAGGCTCATAATTTATTAGTATCAAAAGATTTTGACCAGTAAATTTATTCTGTCGATATCGGCAAGAAATTTTCGAGAGAACAATCTGTAAAAGTACCATCGATTATTTGTAAAGAATTCGCAACAGAAAGCAACGCCATCGATGTTAATCGCAATTTGTTTATTTTATATTTAAAGATGATCGAGAAACAAATGTGAACAGATCTTGTAGCTTTTCTTAAAACATTTTCCTCAACAATTAACATCCAAATCTTTTTTTTCTTAAATATATAGTACAAACGTTTTGGTCCAATTGTACTATATGTAGTTGTATAGCATTTAACAATCTTCCGGCTAAATTTTAAATTAAGTTTATATAGTTCTAAAATCAAAAGTTTAACTAATTAAAATTCCATTCCTAACACATAAATTGACTAATAATCGCCCTTGTGAATTCTATCGATCATTCTTTAGTAAAAAACTTCCTCAATAACTTCAAACCATTGAGATCGATCTCTTTGATCAGTACCTACTACATTAACGAATAAATTCGCTGACAAAAGTTTAACCTAATTACCAAGCCATACTCATGTCGTACTTAAGAAAATGTAGAATTTAAGAAATCCTTAATATATATATAAACTCTTCATAAATTCACATAAATTCACATAAATTCACATAAACGAATAAAATGTAGAATTTAAGAAATCCTTTTTTCTCAAAAAGCTCAAATTTAAAGTTTAAAGCCCTTATCTTAAAAGTTGACAGTACTATAAAAGTATTTATGCTTGTATAAGATTGTAAATATATTCAACGTTATGCATATTTGGTTTGCCATCAAACTTAAAATGGCTTAGTCTTAATATATAAAGTATGAATATAGGATTGGACTGAGATCACCATTAATATATATATAAACTCTTCACTTATTTATACACTCATCAAATTACATAGTAGGTTGATATACAACCATTGGCAAAAGTTTAGCGAAGACACTTCAAGATAAACAACCTGAATCTCAAAACTCAATATAAAAGATCAAATAACATATATATGTTTTTAAGAAGAACATATATAACTACAGATTTAGTATATATTCAAGCGGAATAAAGAAGTATTTTGGCTTACATGTTTAAAGGTGATGCCTATAGATTTATAGAAACCCTGCCAGCAAAAATTCAAGGATCATTAAATGCAAAGACATACGAATCAGAAATCAATGGTGAATCTGAATCCAACCTGTACCTCTGGAGAAAATTGTGTCGGTGACTGAACAAAAGGTTTGGTCATCAGCAAAAGGGTTTTGATTATAATTATAATCCAAAATTTGAGGCAGAATGGTATTGTAGTTGCTGCTAGAACTCTGATCTACCAACATAAATGTCCCATTAGGTTGATTGTAACTTTGGCCCATCTTCATCTTGGCTAAGATTGATTCTTGATCATCAAACTTCTCAATTGCTTCCTTGTAGAAAGAATTTGTCATGTCTTCTCCTTCATTGAAGATTATAGACCTCTTGAATGGGTCCATGATTTCAGATTGTGTGATATCTGAGATAGTTTCCGGATGATCATAGGCCATCTCTCTTGTTCTTTCCTTTCCTTTTCTCATTGATCCCTTAGATGAGATGTTGTTCAAGTCACTCTTCTTCTTTCTCTTCTCTGCCTTTTTGACCTCACTCACCAATTCTTTTTCAAATGAGTCGGGGCTTGAATCATTCACAAAGCTATTACTACCATCTGCATCCTCCTCATCTTCTTTTTCCTCTACATTGCCTCCACATTTTCCAAAATCTTCATCACAATTGTTGAGCTTTTTTGCTTGAACAACCTCTTTGATTGCTGTTCTTGATTTTTTGAGTAGCCATTCTAACGTTTTACTGGCTTTATCAAATCCCAACATATCTTGGAGATCGAAGAATTCACGAGCAATCCCAATAGAAAGTCTTACCCTCCTGTCTCTAAGGCCTTGTGCTGTATGAATCTTGCTATGCCTGTCCTTCTTCACCGCCTTCTTAATTTCCTTGGACACCTCAGGAAATTCAAAACCTTGCTGATTCACAGGATTGTTTGAGTTAAAGGCCGTGTAATCGGCCATAGAGTCGGGCACTGCTGATACCATTTGGGCTGGAGATGCTGTTAACTGATGGTTGTAAGGGTTACGAATGATGGCTTGATGGCCTGAGATTGAAGAAAGGTAAAGAGAGAGTGGATACACTCCATTGTTGTAGTTTCCATCATCATTGTAAACATTGTTGGAAGAAGACATCACCAAACTTATGAAATCCTTAAGAATCCAGAATCAAGACCTAAAATATGTCTTTCTTAAAGAAACAAAACCACAACTTTTACATCATCAAAAAGAGAGAATATATTCAGTACAAAAGAGAGAAGTAGAGAAAGAAAGAGTAAGGATACAATTTCTCACACTAAAGGAGAAAAAGGTATATAAAGACTTTAATGGCTATATATATATATATAGACATGAAAGATATGTATAACAAGAAAATTATAAAGTGTATAGTGATGAACACATGAGTTTGTCTTCTGCTTATTTAAGATCTGCTTGAGAAAAATGAGTTTGGGACTGATATAGATAAAATGTTTGTTCCTCTCTCAATCAGTTAACAGGTCAATTTTTAGACTAGGGTTTACAACGTCTTTTAGGGTTTCCAGATCTGAGACTGGTTTCTGAGTTTATAGAATGATTTGAGACAAACTTTTTACTACGTATAGATATACAAGTAGTTACCTTCGTATGTAGTGCTCCACAGATATCATTAAGATGGCCCATAAAATCGAGAAAAAGTCCAAAAAATAATAATTCAACAACAGAGAACGATATCTTAAAAGGATTTGTTTCCTTTTTACTAATAATTATCAGACTTTTAAGAGTCAGGATTGAAGGCGATGGATGTTCTTGAATGTACAGTATTTCCACAGTTTTTTTTTTTCTGTTTTTTTTTTGTTTTTTTGTCTAGCTAGTTATTAAATATCATCTTATTATATAAATAAGGGTTTCTCATAATTAACAGGATGCTTCCACGTGTTAGATCCAATGAAAGTTAATTTTAACAAAAAGTAATTANTAATCTTATTATATAAAGAAAAATATTATATTAAAAATTATTTATAAAAAACAAAAATCTTATTATATAAAGAAGGGTTTCTCAAAGTTAGTAATTAACAGAATGCTTCCAGATCCAATGAAAGTTAATTTTAACNACTAATCTTATTATATAAAGAAGGGTTTCTCAAAGTTAGTAATTAACAGGATGCTTCCACGTGTCAGATCCAATGAAAGTTAATTTAGCAAAAAAGTAATTATCATTACTAATCTTATTATATAAAGAAAGGTTTTTCAAAGTTAATAATTAACAGGATGCTTTCACATGTCAGATCCAATGAAAGTTAATTTTAACAAAAAAGTAATTATCATTACTAATCTTATTATATAAATCTTATTATATAAAGAAAGGTTTCTCAAAGTTAGTAATTAACAGGATGCTTCCACGTGTCAAATCCAATGAAAGTTAATTTTAACAAAAAAGTAATTCTCATTACTAATCTTATTATATAAATNATGTCAGATCCAATGAAAGTTAATTTTAACAAAAAAGTAATTATCATTACTAATCTTATTATATAAATCTTATTATATAAAGAAAGGTTTCTCAAAGTTAGTAATTAACAGGATGCTTCCACGTGTCAGATCCAATGAAAGTTAATTTTAACAAAAAATTAATTCTCATTACTAACCTTATTATATAAATAAAAAATATTATATTAAAAACTTATTTATAAAAAACAATATATATATAT